>LPNX010037296.1:208900-253684 GCA_001517045.1 Pseudotsuga menziesii | reverse complement strand
ACCGCGGGTTGGAAGGCAACAGTCGCGCGCAGATCGCGGGTTTGACGGAAACAGACGCGGTCTAGGTCGCGGGTTTTGGGCTGACAGCGGCGGTCGGAGCGCGCCTGTGTAATGAACAGGCGCGGTCGGATCGCGACTGTGGGCGAAAAGAACGCGGTCTGGGCGCAGGGCAAAAAGCTGACAGCGACGATCTGGTCGCGGGTTAGGGCCTGAGATGCGCGGTCGGGCCGCGGCTGCGGAAGGAAAAAACGCGGTTTTCGGCGGCCGAAAACGACGATTGAAAGTACAGTACGAAAAGAAAAACTAACAATAAAAGAGACAGCGGAGTCGCCAAAACTGTAGCTAGGGTTTTCACCCTAGCTTGTGCTGATGAGCACCTACTAAGGAATCTGGAATCCTTAGTAGCAGTTCAATAATGTAAAGAAAAATAAACTAAAATAAAGATTAAGCTAAAGCAGTGGAAAGTAAATAACAGTAAATAACAGTAAAGAAATGCAGCAAAAACAGTTAAAGAAATGTATAATGGTTATTGTATTGATATTACCTCCGATGAGGAGGTTGGTGGAGTCCGTTGCGCTGGTCCGATGTCGGTGGCTTCGAGCTCCAAGCTGCTTCTTTTCCTTTTTCGGTGGTGGAAATGGGCCAAAAGGGTTCTCAATGGTGAAAGTAGCTTGATGGTAAGCTAGGGTTTCGAGAATAATTTCGGCAGAGGCAGGATGCTTTTGACTGTGGATGTGAAATGAGGGGCCTCCACCACTTATTTATAGTTTTTTGGTGGTGGAGTGCTGGCCCATGGTTTTGGAAACCATGTGGTTTAGGGCAGCTTGTTTAGGGTTTTTCCTCCTTTTCCTCATTATTTTTATATTTTTTCTTTCCTTTTGGGGATTTTGCTATTTTTAGAGGAATTTTGGACATTTTTGGAGGAAAAAGGGGGTTTTTTGGCCTTTTGGAGGCATTTTAGGCCTTTTAGAGGCTTTTTAGATGGTTTTATGGCCTTTTAGAGGCATTTTAGGCCTTTTGGAGGCTTTTTAGTGGGATTTTCAGGGAAATATGGTAGGCAGATAGACAAATGAGCCATGTAATGGGGTAGATGAGGTAGTTAACCATTTTTGGGTGTTAACAGTAAGGAGGGGGGAAGTTAAATCCTGAGCCATGCAGGGGGGGAATCCATGTGTCACCACTCTCTTCACTCACCCTCCCTTGTCTCATCCAACCACCACCCTTCGTTGTTCTGTTTTTAGTTGGGACGACGATTGGCTGGTAGGAAAACCATGCCCACACCCGCTCTCTCTCTCTCCACGATGCGTATGTTGGCCTATCCACTACCCCGATCATGGTTATTCAGTTTCTTCACGCAGACTGAGTGAAAGGTTCCACATTCCGATTGTTGGGGGTTCGCCATTCCTCTTACACCGCCTTGCTAGTCTATGAAATTTCTTCCCCTATTCATGTAGAGCGTTGGTCTTTTCCCACCATTGTTAGACTGTTGTGGTTTTTCTCACCGATCGCTGGTTGCAGCTTCCTCCACGCATTGCCGACTGTGTTTTTCCTGTACAATGTAGAAATTGTTGTAGATTGTTGTGGTTTTCCTTTGTGGTTCGTTGGCTGTTATTCCATTGTGGATTTGTGGTCGTGATTGCCTTTCCAGCTATGTGTTTTAGCTGTGTCTTGTTCTTTTCCTTCACGCACAGATTGAGAGTCGGTCTCTTCCCATTTGCTAGACTGTGTATTTTTCTTCAGTGATTGTAGTGAAGATTTTGTGCTATGGGCTCAGGTTGCTCGTGGGCTGTTAATGGCCACGATTACTGAACCGTGTTTTCCCCTGTAAAAGCCTGAAGAGTTGTTTGGCTGCTTGCATGCAGCGGTTTTGTCCTTGGACTGCATTGGAGTGGTGAATGACGGCCTAAGGTGCTTGATAAACCTGGTGGGTTGAGAACCACATAGACAGAGTTGCTGAGCTGGTCCTCTTCTCCACAACCCCTGAATAACACCGGAAGGGAGTTCAGGGTCTGAGGGATTGCGTTGCAGAGAAATGATTGATTTCCTTGTGTTGGGTGTGTGTGGGTGTTCTAGAAGCCAGTCTGGTTCTGGTGTCGGTGCACTAGCTTAGCATTAGCCTTTCCCAGCTCCTGGATGGCCTGATAAACCCAACTTTGTTGGCTTGGCTAATCTGTTGTTCGCCTGATAAACCCAAGGCTGAACTGTGTACCCTTGTGGTGTTGTTATCCTTGGCTATGTGTAAGCATGTTAGTTCCTTATTCCTTGGGGAATCATGCCCGGCTCGGGGGTGGCAGTGTTGCTGAGAGATTAAAGCGCACGCGGGCCTATGGTTGGGTGGAACATTGCAACGACATAGCTGGTTGCGGAACAAGTTCTCTATAAAGATAAGTACTCTTGGCTAACTTGTTTATGAAATTATATATTTACCATTGATGAATGAGGATATACAAGTTAAATGTTGATCTATATATGCATGAATGCTGATTGATATGTTTTGCTTCCATTGTGTATATGAATGATTATGCTTCATAAAATGCTTTATGTTTTAAGTACCATGATTTAGCACTATATGTATGTATCTTCATGTCAATGGGGCTAGATGCCCGGATGATTTGACGTATAGTAGCGTCCTCTTCGCTGGTCAGAGGGTCGGGGACGTTACAGTGTGGTATCAGAGCTCTGGTTGCAGCATGGGCCTGAATGGGTTGTGAAGATGCAGTGACAGAGTTTATGTTGCAGCATTGGGCGTGAATGGGTTATGAAGATGCAGTGACAGAGTTTATGTTGCAGCATTGGGCCTCAGAGGGCCATGATAATAGTTAATAGAGGCAGGTTGCGTACTGCCCTGGAGAGACCAGGAAATTGGGTGAAGACAAGAAAATTCCCAAAATTTTCTAAGTGTTGGAGCCGTCGGCCCATCGAAACACTTAGATAGATGAATCGCTGACATTTAGCTAATGAATCACCCACCGTTGCGGCAGTCTAAGACACTATCCACCCGACGGATAGTTGATCTGACCGCTGATGGTGAAGAAATTTCCAAAATTTTTCTAACTACCCGGATTATCGGCCCATTAAAAAACTTAGAAAGATGGATCACCGATATTTAGTTGAATGGGTTGTCGCCGTTGCGGCTGCCGTGGGGACTAAAACGTCAATACAGTAGTGCTAGTGGTTTCGACCGCTGACAAAAGAAGAAAGTTTCAAAATTTTGTTTAAGTGTTGAAATCATCGACGGTAATTAGTTGATCGAGCACCCACCATTGCGGATGGATAGACTAGTATGCTTTTGACGCATAGAGCCTAAGACCACCGATGGTGCAAAATTTTGAAATTTTTTTAAGGCCCAAAATCGTCAGCCATTGGAAGAAGATAGTGTTTTATCCGTCCGCCGTTGCGGAAGCCTAGAGCACTAGTCTTCCGACGAGAAGAGTTTCGACTGCCAATGTCGATCGAGTTATGCCTCAGTTTGTCGATCAGAAGTCATTAGCAGATTGGGCCGTCGATCGGAAAAAGATCAAAGATGATGAGCTGCCGTTGTGGCTACTGATGGAACTATTTCGCCAATAAATAGAAGATCGTTGAGCCGATGAAGGTTCGGAAAGGAAGAGAAAAAATTCAATTTTTTTCCTAAGGCATGGAATCATTGGCCATCGGCGATGGTTAGTTGATCACATCGCTGATGATCAGATGATGCGGTTGCCGATGAGCTACGTCAGATAAAGTTAGTTGATTGAATGTTTGTCGTTGTGGCCGATTAGTAGACTATTCTGCCGATGAGCATCTAGGCGCTGATACCGTAAAGGATTAGTCGCTCCGACCGCCGACAAAGTCATGAGCTATGAAAGACAAATGAAGATGAAGTTCGATTATGGTCCATCGTTGCGGAAGCTGAAGGGACTAACCACCCAATGCGCAGGACACCCGACCGTCGACGCAACATGGTTAGTCTTTGGAACGATAAGTGATTGCGGACCCGGTACTACGGATGATAATAGACCAACAGGTTGCCGATAGAGACGTAGGTTAATAGTCCGATCGAAAGGAAATGGAAGATTGTAAACCCACCGTTGGAGCTACCCAAAGGACTGCACGCCCGATGAACAACACGTTCGATCGCCGATACTGCAGAGAACCTTACCCAAAGAAACCGTCGATGGGTAGACCTCGGCATCACCGTTACAGATTCGGAGGGTTAGTGGCTTGGCATCCAAAACGTCGGAATATTAGCCGAAATGAGACCCGACTTGAGAAGTCGAAAAGCACTGGAAATCAGAAGCTCAGTCGGTTGCCTGCGGAAACCGAAGTAAGAACACTTTCCGTCGTTGCGGATGCTCAGATGATTATGCAATCGATGCATAGTTGATTTGCTCACCGATCCAGATCGAGAGTTTAGTTGTTTTACCCGCCAAAATGCCAGAGAGGAATAATGGAACAGCCCACTGATGAAATAGCCGTTTTGACTACCACAGTGTCGGTAAAATAGCTGGGATGAGGTCCGATCAGGGCCTAAGGAAATTTGAGTTTTTCAAAGGAATTTCTCAGTGATTTTTCATGCAATTTTCGACTGTCTTTTAGTTAATTTTCAGCAGATCTCAGGAAACTATCCGTGGTCACAGGGCTGAAAAGAAATAGAGAAAATTCTATGTTTTAACATAATTGTTGTTCTATGAAATTTCCAGAAGAAAAAGGTAAGTAGTTTTGATTTATATTAATGTTATGCATCTAATAGTTTGCTACTAACACATTGCAGAATTATAGACAACTTCCAAGAGTAGTACTCCAAAAAGAATAGTGTGGTAAAACAAGAGGAGGTCCAGTCATGGGAACCCAAGATGGGTATGATGCTCAGGATTCGTATGAGCGTGCAGGAGACGCCATGGGAGAAAATGTCTGTAATGGGAATGATGACATACAGTCTAATGGAAGGAGATTCCAAGAGACATCGTCAGATGTTGCAACCACCATGAGAAGCTTGGTTAAAGCCCAGGAAGAACAACATCAGTTGAATGCTGCCATATTGCAGAGTTTGACAGACTTGCAGAAAAGGATAGACTCTGGACGAGATACATCAAAGCTAGAAGGCAGCAAGAGCAGCACTAGGAGAAGGAGAAGGACTTCTAGTGGATGATCTGATTCTGAAGTGTCCAGCGGGGATACCAGTTCATCTTCTCATAAGAGAAGAAGAAGACACCATAGGGATCGCTCTCGAGATTAATTTAAGAAAGCTAAACCTCCTACCTTTGATGGTGAGATAAAGACTGGACAAGAGGTTGAAGCTTGGCTTCTTGGGATAAAGAAGTACTTTCAAGTGCAGGATTATTCAGGAAACATGAAGGCCAAAGTTTCCATATTCAATCTGAATGGACAAGCATCCATTTGGTGGGAACACTTCAAGCAAGTAAAGAGGATCAGTGAAAGGAAATTGAAATGGAAACAATTCAAGATGTATTTCAGGCAGAAATACCTTTCTGACAAGTATTATGATGACAAGATCAAGGAGTTCCATGAGCTAAGATTGGGACAGTAGACCATGGATGAATATGAAAATAAGTTTTTGGAATTCTTGAGGTATGTCCGGTACATCAGAGATGAAAAAGTGAAGATACAGTGGTTTCTGAGTGGATTGCCACAAGATTACAAAGATAGGATTGAGTTCTATTAGCTGAGAAATCTCGAAGAAGCAATAAGGAAGGCTAAGTATTGCTATGAGCAAAGCAAAGGTAAACCTGATTACCATAAGGCATGGAAGGACAAGAAGAATGAGAAGTTTGACCAAAGAAAGAAAGGGTTCAAACCTTCTAGATTTAGGAATCAGCAGAAATAGCCATCCCAAGCTATGAGTAAGCTAGTTGGAGTGTCAGGAGAAAAGCCTAAGGATCCACAACAGGATAGAAGGCCACTCAAATGTTGGAAATGTGAAGGACCCCACTTGCACAGATATTGTCCACTCGTGAATGAAAGTGCAAGGCCAACTTATAACATTTCTGACAGGGATGTCAAGTTCACTTCCAATTTTTGGAAGGGGTTGTTTGCAGATTTGGGTACAAAGTTAAACTTTAGCATTGCATACCATCCTCAGACAGATGGGCAGACAGAAAGAGTTAATCAGGTGCTTAAAGATATGCTTCACATGTATGTCATGGACAAACCAACCAAGTGGGAAGATTACTTACACTTGATAGAGTTTGCTTACAACAATGGACAGCAGGCATCCTTGGGGATGAGTCCATATGAAGCTTTGTATGGAAGAAGGTGTAGGACACCAGTGACTTGGGATAACCCAGTGAACAAAGTTGTGCTTGGACCAGAATTGTTCAAGGAAATGGAGTAAGAGGTTGTAAAGATTAGGTAGAATCTGAAAGCAGCACAAAACAGACAGAAAAGCTATGCAAAGAAGCATAGGATGAACAGAGAGTTCAGTGTTGGGGATCATGTCTACCTCAGAGTGAAAGCAAAGAAAAGTTCCTTGAAGCTTGGAAGTTGTGCCAAGCTATCACCTAGATATTATGGGCCATTTAAAGTGCTTGAAAGAATAGGGCATGTTGCATATAGACTTGCATTGCCTACTAGTACTAGAGATCATAATGTTTTTCATGTTTCTTTGCTTAATAAATATGTACATGATCCTAACCATGTGATAAATTGGGATGTGATTCTGGTGGAACCCGAGGGAGAGTTCCAAATCGAGCCAATGCGCATCCTCGACAGGAAGGTCACAATGTTCCGGAACCGGGCCATAGGGCAAGTAAAGGTGCAATGGGAGCATTATGGACCTGAAGAGGCTACATGGGAGCTGGAGGATGCCATGCGATTGGCACATCCATTTTTGTTCAATTTTGCGGAACACTGAGGCGGTACCAGTGTAGCATTTTGTTCAATTTTGCAAAGCACTGAGGACAATGCTATTGAAGGGGGAGGGGAATGTAACACACTGGTTTTGACCTCATTTGCATTAATGTATGTGATGTATATATTGTAATGAGTCATGGTGTGGAGCTGAAGGCAAAAGCCCCACCATCGATTCGGTTGTCTTATGTTTCAGTGACTGGAACTGTTACCGATGGTATATCGGGACATGCGGCATACATATTAAATTGTGGTATCATGTAAATATGTATCTTAATTAATTGAACCCAGCCAACTATGTTTACTGCAACTAAATTGAGAAGGGGCATGATTTCCTAAGGGTAAGGAGGGAGAAATTTAAATCCTGAGCCATGGGCAGGGGGGAAGCCATGTGTCACCACTCTCTTCACTCACCCTCCCTTGTCTCATCCAACCACCACCCTTCATTATTCTATGTTAGTTGGGACAGCGATTGGCTAGTAGGAAAACCACCACCACACCCACGCTTGCTCTCTCTCTCTCCACGACGCGTCTATTGGCTTGTCCACTACCCCGATCGTGGCTATTTAGTTTCTTCATGTGGACTGAGTTAAAGGTTCCACATTCTGATTGTTGGGGGTTCTCCATTCCTCTTACACCGCCTTGCTAGTCTATGAATTTTCTTCCCCTGTTCACGCAGAGTGTTGGTCTTTTCCCACCATTCTTAGACTGTTGTGGTTTTTCTCACCGATCACTGGTTGCAACTTCCTCCACGCATTGCCGACTATGTTTTTCCTGTACAATGTGGAAATTGTTGTAGATTGTTGTGGTTTTCCTCTGTGGTTCGTTGGCTGTTATTCCATCATGGAATTGTGGTTGTGATTGCCTTTCCATCTATGTGTTTTAGTTGTGTCTTGTTCTTTTCCTTCACGCACAGATTGAGAGTCGGTCTCTTCTCATTTGCTGGATTGTGTATTTTTTTTCAGCAATTGCAGTGAATATTTTGTGCTGTGGGCTCAGGTTGCTCGTGGGATGTTAATGGCCACGATTACTGAACCATATTTTCCCTTGTAAAAGCCTGAAGAGCTGTTTGGCTGCTTGCATGCAACGGTTTTGTCCTTGTACTGCATTGGAGTGGTGAATGAGGGTATGAGGTGCTTGATAAACTTGGTGGGTTGAGAACCACACAGACAGAGCCACTGAGCTGGTCTTCTTCTCCACAACCCCTGAATAGCACTGGAAGGGAGATTAGGGTCTGAGGGACTACGTTGTAGAGAAAGGACTGATTTCCTTGTGTTGGGTGTGTGTGGGTGTTCTAGAAGCCAGTCTGGTTCTGGTGTCGGTGCACCAACTTAGCATTATCCTTTCCCAGCTCTTGGATGGCCTAATAAACCCAACTTTGTTGGCTTGGCTAATCTGTTGTTCGCCTAACAAACCCAACGGTGTTGGCTTGGCTAAACTGTGTACCCTTGTGGTGTTGTTATCCTTGGCTATGTGTAAGCCTGTTAGTTCCTTATTCCTCGGGGAATCATGCCTGGCTCGAGGGAGGCAGCGTTGCTGAGAGATTAAAGAGCATGCAGGCCTATGGTTGGGTGGAACGTTGCAGCGGCGTAGCTGGTTGCGGAACAAGTTCTCTATAAAGATAAGTACTCTTTCCTAACTTGTTTCTGCAATTATATATTTACCATTGATGAATGAGGATATACATGTTAAATGCTGATCTATATATGCATGAATGCTGATTGATATGTTTTGCTTTCATTGTGTATATGAATGATTATGCTTCGTAAAATGCTTTATGTTTTAAGTATCATGCTTCAACACTATATGTATGTATCTTCATGTCCATGGGGCTAGATGCCCAGATGATTTGACGTATAGTAGCGTCCTCTTCGTCGGTCGGAGGGTCGGGGACGTTACACTCACTAACGGTCAGATCGGTCATAAATATGCGTCACTTCACCAAGCGCCACTAGCTAACTGCTTTAACTATATGTATTTATTGTTGATTTGACCAACTCACAGCCCTGCAGCTGTCGTAGGTGGTCTCCCTCACAACGCTACTGATTCCTACCCTTACGCAGCCTCTTCCTCTGTGCTCGCTTTGTTGCTATCTACCTAGTCTACTGTATTTTTTTTACTCTTGCACAGTGCCTCAAGCATTGCGTGGCTTGAGCCCCGTCCTATAGGGCTTCAAGCGACTGCCATTTACAAGTTTCAGCAACACTGCATCATCTAATTGTTGTAATTGAACTGCACCCCCAGATGTAATTGAATGAACAAGATACGGGCCTAACCAGTGCATCTGTAACTTACCTGGATGCTTCATGAACTTACTGTCATATAACAACACCAAGTCTCCCTGTGTAAATTGCTTGTTCTTAATGTGGTGATCATGCCATGCTTTCTCTCGATCCTTCTCGACGTGCTGGCGGAAACCTGTAATAAAGCGGTCCTCTTCAAGCTGGATCAACTGTGCGATGTGCTCATCTAGTGCTTCTGCACTATCCATGCCAGTCGCAGTAGCAATACACAAATTAGGAACAATTTATTCCATAGGCATGACTGCCTCTTGCCCATATACTAATTTAAACGGTGTATGTCCCATCAACCTTTTACAAGTGGTGCGATATGCCCATAGTACTGCTGGAATTTTCAAATCCCAGTCGTCGCAATTAGCATTACATACCTTTGTAAGCACATTTTCCAATATTTTGTTGAAGGCCTCGACAGTCCCATTCGCCTACGGACGGTATGGTGTGCTTTTCTTATGCTGCACCTACAACTCCTCGGTTAGTGCTCTCACCGTTCGATTGATAAAGTGACTGCCCTGGTCACTCATTAATATCCTGGGATATCCAAACCTTGTCACAATATTCTCGAATATGAACTTTGCTGCTGTCGCAGCAGTGCAGTCCACAACTAGCGCGACCTCTGCCCACCTTGTCAGATAGTTAGTTGCTGTAATGATGTACCACGCAGTAGTCCTCTTTCTTGGTGGATTAATTGGACCCATAAAATCCATAGCCCTTTTATCAAAAAGTTGTAGAGTTACATGTGGCACAAGCGACATCTCATCCCTCTGTGATGGTTTTCTGACACACTGACAGACATCGCAGCTTCGTGCATAATCTTCCACGTCATTATGTAAAGTAGGCCACCATAGCCCAACACACATCACCTTACACGCAGTAGCCCTTCCTCCATAGTGGCCTCCCGCAATTCCTGCATGTGCTTATGCTAGAATAAGTCCTTGCTCATGCGGTAAGATGGACCGTCGCAAGATTTCATCTGGTCCAAGTTTGTATAATTGCCCAGCAATCAGCTGGAAATCTGAAGCCTTCACTACCAACTGCTTCTTCTGACTGGTCGACAGGTCCTATGGGGCAACTCCAGTTGCCAAGAACTGAATGATTGGAGCAGAATGGTCATCTGCGATCTCTACCAGGAACAACTGCGCATCAGGCAATCCATCATCAATATTGGTAGGTTCTTCTCCTATCTCAATGCAGGATAGATGATCAGGGCCAACATTCAACCATCCTAGCTTCACATTTATCTCAAAGTCAAATTCTTGAAAAAGTAGCAGCCATCAATAGATCTTCCCCCCCAACAAAGGCTTATTGACCAGATATTGCAAAGCAGAATGGTCCGTGAACATTTTGAAGTGATTGCCCAACAGATAGTGCCTAAAATTCTGCAGTGCGTAAACCATGGCCAAGCCCTCTCTCTCAGTGGTTGTGTAATTCTTTTCAGCAAAAGACAGCTTCCTACTTGCGAATATGATCGGATGATCCAAGTCACCATCGCTTGGCTGCGCAAGTACTACCCCCAGTGCAACAAAAGGGGTGTCGACATGGACATGGAACTCCTTGTTCCAATCAGGGAATACCAGTATAGGCACCGACACCATCTTGGCCTTTAGTGTGTCGAAGCTTCCTTAACACTCTTGATTCCACTAAAATGTAGCATCATTTTTTAATAGCTTCTCCATAGGGGCAGTGATCGCAACATATCCTTTGATGAACTTGCGATAGTACACTGTCTGTCCCAGGGTCGCATGAAGCATATTCACATTTGTCGGTGTCGACAGACTAAGGATAAGCACGATCTTCACAGGGTTGACCAATATACCTTTCTTGCACACTATGTGCCCTAACAACATCCCGAATGGCGCACAAAAAATGCACTTTTTTGAATTCAATGCAATTTGATGCTATCAACACCTTTCCAGCATCAATCGCAGGTTTGCAAAATGATCCTTAACTAGACCATAAACTGTCTAATCATCCATGTATACCTACATGAACTTCTGAATGAAATCTTTGAACGCAATGATGACCACCTTAGAAAATATCGTTGGTGCATTCTTTAATCCAAACGGCATGACTGTATATTGAAAACAACCCCATTCAGTGACAAATGTGGTCTTATGCCGATATTCTTTTGCAATTCGGATCTAGTGATACCCCGAAAATCCATCCATGAAGGAGTACATCTCCTGACCACCTACCCCTTTAAGGACCTCATCTGTAAAGGGAGTTGGAAAAGGATCATGTAGGCAGGCATCATTCATCTTTCTCAGGTCAACACAAATATGAACCTCTCTAGTATTCTTGTCTTGGACCACCATAGGGCTCATCCATTCCAATTCTTTGACAGGCTCAATGATTCTAGCGTCCAACATCCGGTCAAGCTCAGCCTTGACACGTTCTTTGTATGGCGGGTTCAGTCGATACGGCCTCTGTCGCACAGGTTTTGCATTTGGTTTCAACGGGATTTTCATCTCTCCTAGATCCCCTAATATCCATTTCATTTCTGAGAACCGTGTTAGAAAGAGATCTTGGAACAAATGTGCCATTGTTTCATCATCCAAATAGTCCCCAATATTAGCAAACTTCGGGTTCTCTTCTGTCCCAATGTTAACTTTTCTGATCTTCAACGGCTCACTCATGGGTTCAGTTGGTATGTCTGGTGCTGCAATGTCGTGACTTACTTTTGATTCTAGAATATTGGCATTCTGCATGTCATCATCATCTTCAGGTTCACCAGATAGATTGTAGCACATCATCATGGATTGCATATGATCATGCGCATGATTATCTATAGGGTATGCAGCTGGTACAACCTTCAATACTACATCGTGGATGAGTTGGAGTGCATTGTGGACCTCAGGGTTAGCATCCTGGAAACTAAAAGTCTATGCAAAGCAAATCGATAGCTCCTCCCAAGTATTTATGGTTATCCGCAGCTCTGCTGCTACATACCAGGATCTAGGCATCTCATCCAAAGTATGAACAAAAGCATCGACCCACTCGTCCTTGGGTCACGACGCCCACAAGGCCTGACATTCCATCAAATGATCGGTGGGGTCATTCTTCCCATCATATCTCCCAGCGTGATAGATCTCTGAATCACCAAAGGGCACCATCATCAATTGTCGACACTATGCCCATTCGTGGATTGTCTGCTTGTGAGTCGCCCACCAGCGTGCTGGGGTGGCCTTCAATGCTTCTTCCAGCACTAACAACCTCTCTGGTTCAAACATTTTTTCTTCAAATTATTTGAGGAATCTAGTAGCCCCTCATAGATCGACAACTCAATAACCTAAGTCGCAATGCAACGTAGGGATTGCGTGACCAATCCACACTTTCTAAAAGACACCTCATGCAACCAATTTTGCCAATTTTCTAAAGCATCATCAAAATTAGAGGACGCAGAGCTAGCGCTGCGTCATCTGAGTTCGCCATCGATGGTAAGGTGGATATAGTCTTCGGAGATATTGTAGGCGTGATCCCAACCTCTACCGACTTCATCCTTGATAGGTTCAATATACCGACATCCTTCATGAGGGTTAATGGGAGCAATGACCCTGATATATTGGTTTTCGAATGTCATAACCCGCTTCTTGAAATTGATAACTTCCATGATATCATCGGCCCATCCAATACCCAATAGTGTGGGATAAGAGCCTCCACCACCAACTACTTCAATAACATCAAAATCAGCATATGTCTTCATACCTTTGACATCGACGACCAGGTTAGAGACACGACCAGTAGGATGAACCTTGGCCTGATTTGCTAGCTGCAGCTGCACAAGGGACCATCCCAACGTTGGCTTTCCCATCAGCTGCCAAGTATGCTTAGTCAAAATATTCGCATCCGACCCAAGATCCAAAATAATTGAGTTGACTTCATAGTCCCTGATCTAGATGTTCATTCTCATCTCTTTACTTGTCTTTTTCTTCTGGAGGGAATTCACTGCGGAATACTTCAACATCTTGTTCTGGTGGTATAACAATTTCTCAATCTCAATGAGAGCCTCAGGATCTCCAGCTAGTGACAGATAGCTCTCAAAAAACTGTTGCAAGGTACCATGGTGTTGCGATGGTCATGTCTCTACAGAAGGATCAAAAGTAGATGCCATTTCAACAACAGGTGACTCACCCAGATTTCTCCCGATTGCATGCTTGGCCTGAAAGAAGGTATCTTTCTCTGTCGTGATATCAAATGCTTCCTTTTTCTTCCCAGCAAACCAAACTTGTTGACAGGGTCCATCTTCTCTGGTCGTCGCACCTGCATGAGTGACGACAACAATGTCGACAGCCTGGGCTTTGGGTTCTGCTAGAATCGTCACAACCGTCGGTCCTTGATTCTAGTTCTGAGCTTGGTTTAGGGGTGGATTTTGATTTGGTGGTGGGTTCATAGGATGATTTTGAGTCTGTAGGTGGATCTGAGTCTAATTCTACATCGGCTGCTGGTTTTGTACTTGGTTTTGGTTTTGGAACTACTTCTACAACTGAGGGATGTTCCCGGCCTACCATTTTGCAATCAATTGAGGAAAATTTTCAACATTATGCTTGCTTGCTGCGCAGTATGTACACTACGCATGAGGACACTCCTTCTGGTAGTGCCCAAATTCTCCACAGGTGTAACATTGGATTAACTCTTGACCTCCTCCTCCCCCTCATCCGAAGCCTCCTCCTTGTCATTGGTACTATGGTTGAGCTACTTGCTGATATTGTGGTTGGGCTAGCTGTTGCGGGGGATTTGATTGCTACTGAACGTAGTGTGCTGCTTGAACATACCGTGGTTGAGGCTGAGCGATCGACAATTGATTGTACTGTGGTCACAGTGCAAACTGTGGTTGTGCTACAAACTGCGGCTGCGGTGTGAACTGCGGCTACGACTGTGACGAAATAAACTGCATTTGTGGAGGTGGTGTATACTACACCTGGGATGTTAGCTGCACCATATGCGGTTGAGGCTATGACTGCTGGATCGCGTAGGGATCCTCGCCCTTCACAAAGTATGAATCATATGTTTTCTCTTGAAACAAGTCATAAGCTCAACAATCTTTATATTCATGCCCCACTGAACGACAAAAGGAGCAATACAAACTTTCTGCCTTCATAACCATATTCTGCATGTAGCTACAGTTTTCGTGTCAATGCCCATATACCTGACATACGCGACACCATGGCACACCAATGCAACTCAAGGAGTTCAGTGCTCCTGAGAACAAATAATTTTGGAAAGTTGGACAGGTGTCCTTGGTGTGTCCATCCACATGACACCGTGTGCACCAGAGGTCATCATGTTCTTCCTTTTCCTTCTTGATATCTTGCAGTTGGAGTGTCAAATTTTCTAGCTGTGCCTGAATTTGGTTCATGTCGACTACAGTCTCCCCAATCGACGAAGCTTCTAACTTCATTGTGATCTCCAGAGCCTTGTTCTATGTTGCAATCTTTTGTTGCATTAATGGTTGTTTGATGTGCCAGTCCAGTTCAACGATGAACCACTCCTTATGCTGAACATCGCTCATTTTGAAGCTAACTTAGGCCATCAACATCTTAAACCGTTGATCAAAATCCCAAACAGTTTCATTCAAAAACTGCTTGATCTCCTTGAGTTCTGTAATATATTGGGCCTCAGATTTTGGTTTCTTAAATTCCTCGAATAGCCCTTCTCGGATCTCATTCAGTGTTTTTGTCGCAGACCCTTGAGGAACCTGCATGAATCTCATGTACCAGTCAAGCACACGACCCTTAAGAGTGGTCATCAACTGGATTTTCTTGATATCATCGTCCAAACTCTCTCTGATAGTCCAGACTGCTTCACACAAGAACCAATACTGCTCTAGGTCATTAGTCCCATTTCCATGGAATATTGGTAGCTTCATCTCATCACCTGCCATTCTGGGCCTTCTTCATCCAAATGGTGCTCTACTACTAGACTGTTGCTGGCGCGTTGGACAAGTCAACGTAGAATATGCTTTTTTACCTGTTGGTGGAGTAGTGCGCGGAGGTGTGGACACATTATTGATGGGGTTTGAGCTTACTGCTACCCTGGGAATAGCCTGGGTCTGGTTGTCCTTGTCGTCACTATAGGGTCACTTCATCCTGTGTGGTTGTTCTTAGCGGCCTTCCGTCTTAATCGCAACAGGACCTTTCCCCATACTCTGCCTCTTCTCTTGTCGAAACCTTGCTCCTCCCCTCATACAAGCACTTGTTTCCTCAGTGACCCTCACAGTCTCATCAGAACTCATACCCATCTACCCTTTATCTTGCCATTTTCCTCCCCCTTTCATTACAGTGTTCACGGCCTCCACACACCAGAGTTCCACTACTCAAGGTGCAATTTTAGAATACCCTTCTTGCAGACAAACATCTTAATAGATAATTGTAGAGATATCAAGAGCCTACCTCGTGGTCCATTGAAGAAATCTATTTCTGCTTCGTTGTATGACTTGTTGGTATCGACTGCAAACTCAGTGATGTATCCTTCTAGAATACTATCCAGCCATACTTCGACATCTCGTGATGCTTTGTTGTCAGTTTCTCTCAATTCCTGGATCAGTTCAGGGGTCCAAGAAGTCGACCCCCCTTCTTGGTGGTTGTTCTTCTTATAAGTGAACCTCGCTAGACACTCATACAGTATGATTGGAAACTCACAGAAGAACCATTCGTAGGCACCATCATAGATATATCTGGCCAGCCAATTGTTTGTCGACAACTTCGGATTCTAATTCTCTGCTTCAACAAACTCTCGCAGCTTTAGGTTGAACCAATCTTCGATCTCCAGTTTAGTTGGATGCCACAACATATCTTCCCTTCAGTTACAATGAGGTCTCGGAAATGAAACCATTTGTTGGCGAAAACCCACCAACAAAGCCTCGTCGACAGGGGTTCTCACTCTATCGACGTCCAACCAGCATGATCTCCTTGAGCACCGACCCAGACAGGTTTGACCCTATTGGGAAACACCCGCAGAGCGGATGAAGTCTCACCCGAGTTGTCGAGCGAGAGCTGTCGGAACCAAGTTTCAAGCAGTAAGAAAGGAGGGCAGGGCATCAACAACTAAACATCATAATCAACAAATACTTCAAAGACAGTTAATCAGAATCATAGCATTCATCACAGATCTATCAGCACAACTAGTGGATCGCTAACAGGTCGCATCATTTACTTATTCATCGCAGTAGTAACATTCATTCATATAACATATTTAGTAAACATCCATCATTGACATCGCATCACATAAAGACATGAAATAAATATGAGAAAAGATCAATTTAGGGAAACATATGTCATGTCATATTACTTATGCGAAACAGATTGAAATCATACAGTACTTCTCCATAGTAGGAGACTGATATCAACCCAAGATTCAAAAACTGCACAAGAACAAAATGAAGCACCAAGATCATAATCAGATCACCAAACGGGCTGATCGATTGATCTTTCACCTCTATGATGCTACTCCAGGATATGCTACTATTCTCTTACAATTGCAATTCTAATTCTATATATAGGCTTGCACCTTTACATCCAAGGTCCACTTCTAACTAACTTCTAACAAACTAGTGACCTATATCCACAAAATGTGGTCAAACGGTACCAAATTGCATAAGAAATTCCAAAAATGGTTATTCTTCTGCTTATCGCGCTGATTTGGTCCTATGCGGTGTCGCGTGAGCTTGCGTCACCTCCGCGGTGCTGGGCAAATCACTTACCCAAATCCCTGCTAACAGACTTTCGTAAAAAATTCAAAATTTTGACTTTTCTAGAAATTACTATGTGGGCCCCACTCATGCCATGTGGATGAGTGACATGGAAGAGCCAAGTGGGCAGGAGGTCTAACATGGAGCATCTAGGCGAGCATAAGGTATGATGTGGATTAGGCACATCGGATCGATGTGAGCATAAGGTATGATGTGGATTAGGCACATCAGATTCACGTGCATTCGTGTCCACCTATGATGGAGTCCAAAGGCGGGGTAGATCTAATTGTCGGACAATATTGCGGATCAACGACTCACAGTGCTTTAGGCCCACGAAAGTTAATTAAGTAGCAAGAGGGTGAAGAGGGAAACCACCTTGTCAACGTGTCAGTTGTTGGTGCGTTCAAGCTCCTAAAGTGGGTTTAGGAAACCACCTCTCATAGATCTTGAAACCACTTTTTGACTAATGTATGGTTGTGTGATGTGGAGTCCATACATGATGTGCGGAGGTGTCGGGAGTGAAGGGGCTCGCGCCGGTTGTTGGCCTTAGTTAAATTTTGGGATATTTTGGGTACCAGTTTGGAGAAAGCGATGGAAGTGCTAACAGAGTTTCGATGGAGTGGATAGGTAAAGATGTTAGCTCCAAAGAATCGATCGAGAATTAAGGAAATCCAATTATTTTAACGAAGTCCAACCAAAAGGTTGGTTGTGTGGTTGGGAATTTTGTCCACTTACATTTATGGGATTAGGTAGTGGGCATATGTTGGAAAACGACCAAACAGAGCCTATAAATATGTAACAGTTTGGGAATTTTGGTGTTAGACAGTTTTTGGGAAAATTCTTAGATTTTTGTATTATGTGGGAACAAAGTGAATGTATTGATTTTGTCAAAGTATAAGTTGAGATAGAGTCGCAAGTATGAAGGTTGATCTGTAGGATGTGTGTGCAAAACTGATGTAATGAAGATGTTTAGGATATGTCTGCGGATTGTGTGTGTAGACTGAAGTGCTCAAGCTGCAATTCTTTAATAACAATGAGCGCTTTTGTGGTTTTTCCCATCTTGGGTTTCCATGTTAAGTCTATGCTGTCCATTGTTTGGGATGTGTGTGTTGATTTTTTATTTGATTGTTAATGCATCAATGGATAAATATGAATGTGTGTATGGGTGAAATAGTAATTGAATGAATATTTATGTTTTTGTAGTTTGGTTAAAAGATAGGAGTTAAACATGAAACTATATGTCATAGTTGTTGATCTGTCGGAGTTCCCCTTCCATGTTGCAGAAACTTTTGTTCTTGTAGTCCCCATAGGTACTTCAAGTGAGACTTCATTTGTTCTGCAGGTGTTGTTGAAAGGAGTAGAACCCTTCCGGGCCAGTATCTAGGGTTTTGTTGGTATAATGATGCTTTGAACCTGTGTTGTGTTAAGATTGTGCCAACAAATGGTTCCATTGTCGGGACCAAGATCAGTGTGAAGGGGATATGTTTATGTGGCATTCGTCGAAGCCTGGGATCGAGGCTTGGCTAGATCATAAGACAAAGGAGTTTGCTCAAGAAGAAAACTGAGATCCGCGACTGACTCTAGGATAGTGCTTGGGCAAGTATGTCTATTATGATATCCATGAAATTTTTTCGACAAGTTTCCTATTTTCTTGAATGAGTGGTTGTCAAGCCTGACATTTCAAAAGACGAACTTCTAAGGGGGTGAACCTGAGAGTTGGAGGCCTGAGTTGATCCAACAATTAAAGTATGTAAATAAAAAGATATCATGTGTTGTCGACTATTGGGTTGATAGTATCCTAGAGGGATATATTACTGCTTTTGTTGTTGACATGATCAAATCATACAACCAAGTAGTGAGGGAGTTCTTTATAGGTTCATGAGTTAGGTACTTGAATCTTTGAACTTATGGATCAAGATGCTATTGTGTGAAAAATGAGTCTTGAGAATGAAATCTGATAAGTAAAAAGACTATACACGGTGGGAATGGGTGTTGAGTGGAGGAAGGCTTGGGAGAATGAACGGAGTAAGTGGAAATGATAAGAAGAGAGTAAGTTGAGAGTGATGAAGTGTGTGGGCGATTGAGGAGTGGGAAGAGATTTGGGCCAAAGAGGAGGAGAAGGGCTGCAACAAGGAGAGGGAGTTGTAGTATGGCTGTAGGGGGAGACTGCAAACCAGGACCACAACTCGACGAGGAATCTTGCAACGAAGAAGAAGCGTACCAACTTATTTTTGAAGAAGAGGAAGAAGTTCTAGAATTGCACCAAACCCGAGGTTGCGACATACTCACGACTCTGCATACATCTCCAGAAACAGAGGTAAGACCTAACAGTTCGTCGCAGTGTTTTCAAGTCAACAAGAATAGTAGTAATAGTCAAAATAGTGGTACACCAAGCAATAAAGTTCCTAGTAGTGCTCGTACAAGTTCAAGTCAGTCAGTATGTAATGCCTCCTTGTGTTACACAAACTAAATTATGCACACACCCAATTTTTTTTATATGTAAATTAATTACATGCATAATTACATTATGCACACATTAGTGGAAGTATGAGCCTCTAATGAGATCCATAATTTATTTTAACAATTACCTAATACATACTAAAAGATGTTATTTCCAAAACATAGATTAATAAATATAACATGATACATGTTATTTCCAAAACACAAATTAATAAATATAAGATGATACATGTTATTTCCAAAACATAGATTAATAAATATAACATGTTCTGTAATACAAAACATGTTATTTCCAAAACTGTTGGCAAACAACAACAACTACAACAAGTAACAACAACTAAAGTAACATCAACAACTACAATGAGTTACAACTTCAACAAAAATAAACTAGTTCAAAATTGTTAGTGAGTAAGAATATTAGCTACAACAAATAACAACAACAATATATTCCCAAAAAATAGATTAATAAATATAAGATGATACATGTTATTTCCAAAACATAGATTAATAAATATAACATGTATACAAAACATGTTATTTCCAAAACTTTTGGCAAACAGCAACAACTACAACAAGTAACAACAACTAATACAATATTTTATAACTGTTGAAGTAACATCAACAACTACAACGAGTTACAACTTCAACAAAAATAAACTAGTTCAAAATTGTTAGTGAGTAAAAATATTAGCTACAACAAGTAACAACAACAATATATTATGCCATAATTGAAGCTTAATTTAAAACTCAATTAAAAACAAGTTTACTAACTTGCTTAACATACCTTAAACTTAGTAAACCAAACTAATTTCAACTAGTTCCAAATTATAACTTAAACTTGGAAAATAACAACGTGAGAATTTCTCATTGGTGACATGGTTTAGTGAATAACACTTTCAATCGTATCTATAAATATTCTCAAATCATTAAGACTTAAATTTTCTTACAAAAATAAATTTCATTAAAAATGAAAAAACATTCATTCCACATTTTACTTCTAAATTAATAAATCCAATTTTAACATATACACCAATCTGTGGGATTAACTAATGTTGCAAACCACTTCAGCACATGGTTTGTAAATACAAAACCACCATTAAAAACGAACATGGTATTTATGACTCAGTTCAATGGTATTTATTAAAAACGAACATGGTATTTATGACTCAGTTCAATGGTATTTGTAGACCATGCAAATGGTATTTATAACTTAGCCCATGGTTTCTGTGACTTAGATTATGGTTTTTAAATGAACCATTCCCTTTTCATTCCTTTTCACAAATTTTCACCATAACACTAATTTAACAAAAATTAACAAATCAATAAAGCTAGGGCATTTTCAACCATTCTTAAGTGTCTCATATCCAAAATAAATAGCTAGTTTAAAACAAATGTAAAAAAAACATAAAACTGGAAAATTTCCAAAGTTCGCTTATAAACCATTTCCTACCGGAAGATTAGCTTCACATTGATTGAGTCCTGAAAATTAAAACTCTTAACTACTAATTTATCAATAAACGAAGTATTTCATGCATAAATTCCAACGAATTCAGGAAGAATGAATGAAATTCAATAATTTACCATTAATTTTTAGAATTCGCTACACCGTTTTCTACAAGAAACTAATACCCAATTTATTCATTTAGGAAATTAAACTCGTATTTTCTAATTTTTCAATGAATATTAGGAAAATTATAAGAGGGTAATTAATTTAACAAACCTAGAACATCCAAATATCCAATTCCCAAATTTCCTTAGCTACACGTACACTTAATTATTATGCCTACAATAAATTTGTAATCGTTGGTCAATTCACATAATTACCCTAAACAAGAGCCACTTGGTGGCAATGTCCTGGCATTGCTACATTTCCTTGCAAGTTAATGACCTTAAACTAAGCAATTTTGTAGTAGCAAGGATTTTCAACATTCATGAAATTTTACAAATACTAAGGAGGGAAATATGCATTTTGGTTGTAAGGAAATATTTATTTGTAAGTAGTACTACACAAAGGACAAGTCATGATCAAGAGTTTGCTTTATTCTTTACCACCATGCCCCTAATCTCGTATAATATTAAAGTATATTAAGTACATCAATTTATAAAACTCCAAAAACAAAATAATAAAAATATATATAAATTTAAATTTAATTAAATTTAAACCATTTACATCTAGCTAGAAGTTGTAAGGGTTGTCAGAGCATTATTACATACATTTTAAAGAAAATTGTGGATGTGAATTCAATACCTAAACAAGGGTATATATGACATTGTTACATACATTTTTAGATTTATGAGTATATAAACACGGGTTTTTGTCTTATCTACCCTCCCCCATAAATGGCAGTCAAGGTTTTATTAATAGCTTGCCTTTGTCAGCTTTTATTACAACTTGTCGAGTTTTTACCTATATTAGCTATTAAGAGATAGTAAATTATGTCATATCACCACCCATACCTGTCATGTTGTACATCAATTCTCCAATTCCAACTATCTTTAACTCCAACAATTTCTTATGATCGCTGATACAGAGGAAAATAAATTCTTCGAGTTTGCTCCCTCGCCCTTCTTGGGTCTAAGATCCCGCTTAACACTGCCTCACCCTTACAAGGCGTTGTTTAATTCCATTCCTTGTTATAAATTCCTCTCCCTTGATGGTCGAGCGGCTATGCACCTCGTTGTTTACGGATTATAACCTACATACTATTGGTAGTGGAAAATGAACCCTAAATCGAAGTCAATGCCCGAGATACATAGGATTGGAACTCCAACAAGGCAGGGGCAAGCAAGCGAAACAAGAGCAAGTTCATAATTGTGAATGCGATAGATTCTCATTGCTGGAGAAAACTCTGTTGGCAACAACAATTATGAACAACTTGCACAATTAAACTCTCAAATTGAAACTAAACATATAACAATTCAAACCATAAATAAACAACTAAAATTAAGAATTCCAAGGATTAAATTTCCCAAAAATCGTTTGAGTTTATAAGATTGTGTTGAGGATTAAGGCTAGTTAGTAATTGTTGCTAAGGATTAAATTTCCCCAAAATTGTTTGAGTTTATATATTTCATTGAGGATTAAAGCCAATTAGTAATTGTTGTTATATGTATAGAACCTGCATATAATTCTGAATCGGAATCTCATGGAGCACGTTGTAGAATGCACCAATCTCCTTAAGAGCAATGTCTTGTTGGAGAGTAAAAGATTGAAATTGTACTATTTAGGTTCTATGAGTTTGGTGATTGAGAATAACAAGGCCGAGGAGATCTTTATTGTACTTTTTGAGTGTTGTTGGTCTCATAACGTAAGATCGGTTGTTTAAGCATCTTCATAAGCCAACGCATCTGTGGCATGTAAGCATAACCAGGCAAGTAAACCCAAAGAAAGTTGTTAAAGGCCCGAGTAATCATGGCTGGCAAAGAATTAGGGTTCGTTTTGAGTTTAAGGCGTGGCGCCTTCGCCTTACTTTGACATGACCTGCTCCATGACCTGCTGGACATCTGAAAGTGGTCTTCATTAATTAATGAGCTTCTACAGTGCTATGATTTTAATAAATGCATGTTGATCTCAGCCCGCTGCCACATCTTGGGCACCATTTTACAAGATTGATATCATCAATACGAATCAATCCCATTTAAGAAAAATGATTAATAAAATAGTATAAAAATTACAAACTATAGTTGTGACTTTAAAAATACAGAAAATTTACTTCCACCGACATGAATAATACCACCTTCGTGAAAACTATATTGTCCTTCGTCAGGAACATAATATATTGTCCCCCGTCAAGGACATAACAAGAATAACTTGGATACACCAAGAAGAATTACATTTTATTTGTATTGAGGGAATCAGTTAGATATGCTTGATTGCATTTTTGTGGTGCAATATGAATTGGTTTATATTGATTCAAAGTCAATGCTATGCTTTATATTAAAAAAGTAATTATTCAACATTAAATATATTTTTGTGTTGTGATTGGAACATGATGCATCACACTTGAAGTAGGGGCATCACATGTGTATATATCTATGGCACATCAATTATATATATATATATATATATATATATATATATATATATATATTCCAATAGGAAAATATTAGTCACTCTAAATAAAGAGTAACCATAGACTGTTCTCGAGGAACTCTGGTTACAATCACTGAGAATATCAAGGGCTGCAACCTTAGTATATCACAAAATACATTTGATCCCGAAGAAATCTTGGTACATCCATAGAGAAGTTCATGATTTGGACCCTTAGTATATCAAAAAATACAAGGGCTTTATCAGGGCTAGACCCTTAGAGTCTCACCAAAAAATAATACAGACCCAAAATCATGTATCCTTTATACACATTCGCTGTCCTTAATTCACAAAAACAAATTTCCATCATATGAGTTTTGATTCTAATTCACTGTTATTTCCTCTATCTCCAGGTTATCTGGATCAAGTAGAAAAGCTAGCTTAGATAGACCATCAGCTTCCATATTCAGCTCTCTGTAAATATGAGTAGTTCTGAAACTTGTGAAGATTTCCAGGAGCCTTCTGATTGCTCTCAGTAATTGTTGTAAGTGAGGAGCATTGATTTGAATCTTCATGTTTACCCAGCCAACCACCATTTTGGAGTCTCCTAATACTTGCAACTGGGTTATATTTGTGGTTTATAACCAGATTTAGGACCAAATGCAAGGCTGCTAGTTCTGCCTTGTTGTTGGTGCAATGTCCAGGAGCAAACTTTGCTTGCATCTTATGTTTGTCTGAGAAGTATAGCACTCTTCCCAAACCCCCCAGGGGAGGGTCCCCTTAGCTTGCTCCATCGAAGAAAGCCCGTGGAACTGCTTTATTTATCTCTGGAGGGACAAGAACTCTTCTTTTAGGCTCTTTTTCTTTGTATTTGTGCTCCCTGGTCCACTGTGCACCAGAGCTATTGTTACTTCAGGAGGAATCAATTTATTATTGAATATGACTGTGTTTCTAGCCCACCAAATTCCATATGAAAAGAGTGATGGGAAAGCATTGTATAAACATACCGATCTATCAATCCACCAAGCTTTGGCCTTTTGTTCAAGAGAGTCCTCCTTGATACTTTAGTTCCTTTGACGCTGCCTTCCATACAGATTTTGCATAAGAACATAAATTAAACGAATGAGAACCAGTTTCCTCATTTGAATGACAAAGTGCACACCAGCTTGGACCAATCCATCCTCTCTTCCACAAGTTATCCAATATATATATATATGGAAATATGAACCAATAGAAAAGTTATATAACAACATTGAATCAGTGGGAAATTGTAGATAAATCACAAGCAAATAGGCAATAATAATTCACTATTTTATTTTATTGTAATATTTTAACACTACGAAATTTCCATCTAGTTTCCTCATATCATATTGTTTTAATGGCCTAAAGGCTCACAATTAAACTGTACAACGCCCAGAACTCTCAGATCCCAAAAGTCACAAGAGAATCATACAGTTAAATGATAGTTTGATATCCTACCCCAATGTAACACACAAAAAAATCAATATGGATGAAAACTTGCAACGCACAGAACAACACCCAAAACAAACTATGAATAAAAAAATATGTTACTTAGCTTGAATCTTGTACCTCATCCATGTGAACAAAATAGTGGAGAAATAGTAGTCATCTTGCCTTGGAATCTTATATAACGTTTGGTATCTTGTGTTTTATATCCACGTAGAAGCATAATTGTGTTGGAAGTGACAAAATTATTGCTAAAAGATTATTTCACATGGTTAAATTTCATATTTCAAACTTGATTGGTTAGACAGTAATCCCAAATAAGCTTTATGGAATTGAAAAAGGTAAGAACCTCCTTTCCAGGGATAACACATGCCTTAATATTAACAACAGTATGTCTTAAATTATTATTTATCTCTAATACCATTGTCGTGGCTATCGCCAGCAACTGCGCCTGACGACGATTAGTTAATGCACATTTCCCCGAAGTTATCGATAATGGATTTCTGTTCAGTAACAATCATCATCAAAACAATTATAAATATTTGTGCGATGTGAGACAAGACGAAACAAACGAGCAGCTAATTGATTGTATTGTCTAAGTGAGAACGACGATTGAGTTGGGATCTGAGAAGCCATTTATGGAATCCCTTGAGTTTTACATTAAACTCGTTGCAGCGCTGCTTACATTGGCTGGGGCATGGAGTTTCTTTATCAGAAGTAGAAACAAGAAGTTGCCCCCGAGCCATTTTGTTTGCCCATAATCAGAAACCTTCACATGTTGGGAGAGCTTCCACACTAAGCACCGACAACTCTTTCTTTGAAATTCAGGCCTATCATGTCTGTTCGACTCAGGTCCTCTCCAACCTCAGTCGTCTCTTCTCCTAATATGGCCATGGATTTTCTCAAGGGTTTGGTGATTTAGAATAACAAGGTCGAGGGGATCTTTATTGTACTTTTTGAGTGTTGCTGGTCTCATAATGTAAGATTGGGTGTTTAACGATCTTCATAAGCTAAAGCATATGTGGCCTGTAAGCATAATCAGGCAAGTAACCTTGAGAAAGTTGTTAAAGGCCTGAGAAATCATGATTGGCAAAGAATTAGGGTTTGCTTTGAGTTTAAGGCGTGGAGCCTTCACCTTACCTTGACATGAACTACTCTATGACCTGTTGGGCATCAAGTTTGAAAGTGGTCTTAATTAATTAATGAGCTTCTCTAGTGCCATGATTTTAATAAATGTGTGATGATCTCAGCTTGCCGCCACGTCTTGGGCACCATTTTATGAGGTCGAGATCATCAGTATGAACCAATCCCATTTAAGAAAAATGGTTAGTAAAAAATTAAACTCATAATTACTAAATTCAACCCAAAAAACATAATTCCCAATTTTTTGCTTATATGCATCATGCAAAAAATAAACTTGCGACATTTGGGTATTTCGAAATACCTTGAAATGAATTTAGGACAACTGGGTAAAATCATAATAAAACACAAATATTCCAAGCTTAACCATAATTAAGATGAACATAAAACAACATACAAATTTACAACCCTGGAGATTTCGCCATTAAATTCCTTCCATCAATCATTTAATAGAGAATTAACAGAGAATTAGAAATTCTACATATACTTATCTGATATTTTGTCCTGAAGAAGGAAAATCACTCCAGACAACTATAGGACTCGTCCATCCTGTAGTATTTCAGCTCCCAATTCCACCGTTAAGCTGAGCTCCAGACATTAACCAGAGGTAACTCACCAACCCCCTAAGCTCACTCATAAGGATAAAATAGGGATAATTGACAGTATGAACACATTACAACCAGGCACAGCCAAAACAACATTTTTTAAACCAATTCCATGTGAATTTCACAATTAACCCACCAAAGCTCCTTTACAAACACACAGTTATACACTTCACTACAAGCGTCGGAATTCCACTCTGAGTTTCTTGCTCAAATTGCCAAATAACTGGTCAATTCAACCAAATGGCTACAATGCAACTGTAACAACAAGTTACAGGTATTATCAAGAAAATTGGTAAACACAAGTGATTAGTAACAAGAAATGACTATAAGAACAAGCCATTGTAATAGCCATTAATTTCTCTTAGACAATTTGAAATGATCAATTCCACTAGTCTCACGTTGAGGCTCTTCCTTCTCCTTTCCCAGCGCTCTTTACCACCCATCTCATTTTTCCTCCAATGCTCATGAGGAATGAGTGTCTTCTTTGGTTCCCATGTGACTGTCCCAAAGGAATCACATTACCCTTCTCAAAGAATAATTATCAACTTAATCAAGAGTTAACTAAGTTCTCCCAAATATTTAATTATTAAACACTCCTCTTTTGAGTTTGGCCTAGGAACATGGGTTTGAGGATTTTTAACATAAGGCCTATAAAACAATTGATCAAGGAAACAAGGTACACGGGTAAACCTTACCCCCTTACCACCTTGGTTAATATCTAGATCTCCTCTTTAGCGTTTTGCTCATCATGCAGCCAATTGAAATTTTATATTAAAATAATAAACATGTTATGTACATGCTTCATAGCAAAAATGTTTATAATGCAGTATCAGTTATAATAACTGGGCCATGGGTATTAAAATTCCCCTCCCCTTAGAGCTTACACCATCCTCAGTGTTTTCCATTGTATACAAAATATACATATACAAAAATTATTGCAGGAATATTTACATTGTTTATATACACATTTCAAAATAGATGCAGATACTCTTCCTGCATTATATCTTCCATTTCCCAAGTAGCCTCCTCAGGGTTGTAATGGGTCCATTGGAATTTTACCTATCCGATGAATCTGTTCCTGAGTATCTTGTTTCTGAGATCCAATATGCAAAGTGGTTGAACCTGTATTTCCCCTTTGGGTTCCACATGAAGAACAAACTAGTCAAGCACATGACTAGCATCATAAACATATTTTTTCAGCAATGAAACATGAAATACATTGTGTATTTTAATTGTGGGAGGTAGTCTTAGCTCATAATCTACCGATCCATCTTTGCATAGGATCTCAAATGGCCCACAACAGAGAAAAATTTAAGGGTGAAATTTTGTCAATTAGCTATTTTTTGAAAAAATAAATTTGCTCTTTGGTCATTTTAGTCTCTAATATTGCCTATATTAACATAAAATATGATTTTTTTTTTATCATAATGTTCGCCAAAATTTACAAATTTCAGTAGCAAATTGTATGTTTCCTATTTATTATTCGCCTACCAATCTATATATGCATTTTTTAATCCAAAATAATCTCATAGAATACTAAAGTATATTATTATAATCCTTAAAAAATACTTGGCTCACAAAATATGACGGCTAGTTTCTTGTAGTTCCCCAACCGCAATGAACTTTTCTTTCCTTTGACATTTTGGAACACCATGTCCCCAACCTATAATTCTCTATGAGTTCTTCTTTTATTTGCGTTACTCTTTTGACAGTCTTGTTCCATCTTTAAATTTTGTTTTATCTTTACTACTTGCCGCTCAATATCTTCAAGCATTTTAGGCCCAATGATTAGCTTGTCCACTGGCTTGTCCCAATTGACTGGAAGATTACATTTTCTACCATATAAAGCTTCAAACAGACTCATTTCAAAGCTTCTTGATAGCCATTATTATAAGCGAATTCAACCAAATACAAATATTCTTCCCATTTGCTTGGTTTGTCCATGACATGCATCTTGAGCATGCCTTCAATAACTTGATTTACACATTTAGTTTTTCCATCAGTTTGGGGATGATAAGATGTGCTAAAGTTAATCTTAGTCCCAAACTCCTTAAATAATCCTTTCCAAAAATGAGAGGTGAATTTTAGATCTCGATCCGACACAATGACTTTCGAAATGCCATGCAACCTAACTATTAATTTCATATAAACTTCTACAATTTTGGCTGCCTTGAAAGTCAATTGAACTGGAATAAAATGGGATGATATGGTTGACTTATCAACCACTACCATGGTAGAATCATGCTTACCTGTGGTTCTCGACAAACTTGTAATAAAATCAATAGTTATTGTGTCCCATTTCTACTCCGGAATAGGAAAAATCTGAAGCAAACTAGTTGGGTGTTGCCTTGACTCTTTTGCATTCTAAATAACTATCAATGTAATTAGTCAACTCCTTTTTCATGTTTGGCCAATAATAAATTTTCTTTACTATTGTTAGAGTTTTATGGTATCCGGGATGCCCTGCATGTGGTACATTATGCATTTCATTCATTATTATTTTCTTCAACTATTCATTATTAGGTACACGAATTCTATCTTTAAAGTGAAGAATACCATCCTCTGTCAATACATAATCGCAGAACTTTAATGATTTATTTCCTTCTTGCAATGCTACTATCACATGTAGATAAAATTTATCATTCTTTAATGCTTCTTACAATTTGATTTGTGATTCAAAATTCCAAGTACTAATGGCTAAAACATGCATCAGTTGACCCCTTCTGCTGAGTGCATCTGCTACTCAATTTTCTTTGCCTCTCAAATACTTGATTTCAAAATTGAACTCACTTAAGAATTCAACCCATCTTGTTTGAAAAGAATTTAGCTGAGTTTGATCAAATAAATACTTTAAACTGTTATGATCAGCTCTTAATTCAAACTTACTTCCCAGAAGGTAGTGCCTCCACATGCGAAGTGCGTGAACAATGGTTGCTAGCTCCAAGTCATGGGCAGTGTAGTTTTTCTTATGCTCTTTTAACTTTCATGATTCATAGCAAATCACATGTCCTTCTTGCATTAGATCTCCACCAATTCCTTCAAGTGATGCATTGGTACATACCAAATACTCTTTATTCAGGTCCAAAATTTTCAATATAGGCGCACATATGAGCAATTCCTTTAGAAGTTTGAAAATGTATTCACATTTCTTACTCCAAATGAAAGGTACACCTTTCTTTTGCAAAGATGTAATCGAATGGGTTGTTTTCGAGAAATATTTTATAAACTTTCTGTAATAACCAACCAATCCCATGAATGATCTTACCTCAAAAACACTACGGGGAGTAGGCCATTCCATAATAGACTTTACTTTAACTAGTTCCATTTCCACACCCTCATAAGAGATGATAAGGCCTAAGTATAATATTTGTCTCTGGTAGAAGGTACATTTGTTGAGCTTGGCATACAGCTAATTTTCTCTCAATATTTGCAAAGTAATCCTGAGATGTTCTTCATGCTCCTTCTTGGTTTTGAAATATATAAGTATATCGTCTAGAAATACTACAATGAACTTATCCAAAAACTCCATGAATATACCATTCATTAAGCACATGAATGTATTCAGAGCATTCGTGAAACCAAATGGAAGCATTGTGAACTTGTAATGCCAAGTGGTTTTAGTGATGTATTCATCTTTAATGTGTATCTATTGATATCCAAATATCAAATATACCTTAGAAAAATATTCGTGCACCCCTCAACTGATCGAAAATACCATCAATTCTTGGTAGAGGGTACTTGTTCTTAATTAGGTCTTGTTTAACTGCCTGTAGTCCACACACAATCTAAGTGTGCCATCCTTATTTCTTGCAAAAAAAAATGGAGTACCCCAAGGTGATATAGTAGGTCGTATATGCCCCTTTTTAAGTAACTCCTCAAGTTGCATTTGCAATTCCTTTAACTACGGAGTACCCATCTTGTATAGAACTTTTGACGTTGGTACAACTCCAGGCATCAAATAGATTGTGAAGTCGATATCTCTCGTGGGTGGTAACCCAAGCACTTCTTGAAATACATCTTAAAATTATTTCAACGCTGGATAGTCATCCAAACTTGATTCTTTTTCATTAGGAAACTCTTCTACATGAGTCACATACATCTGACACCCTTTTTTGATGCACTTCTTCATTTATAGCTGAAATCTGCTTTAAGGATATAGGTCTCGGAATGTCTTTTATTTGAATATTATTGCTGCAATCATCATTCAAACATGTAATAACTTTATTGTGGCAATCCAACACAACAAAGTGTTTTCTAACAAATCCATTTCGATCAACACATCATAGGATCCAAGAGGAATTATGTCCAAATCTACATTGATTTGGTTTCCATTCATTTCAAAACAACAACCTTTTACCACAACTATGATCTTCCTCTTCATACCAATTTCCAACTGAACCATTATAGGCTTAGACAATTTATGAGTCAACAATTTACACCTTTCAACCAAGTTAGTATTATAATAGCTATAAGAAGCTCCAGAATCAATTAAAATACAAAGAGGCACATCTTTTAATTTACCTTCAATCTCGATCATAAAAGATAAATGATCGGCTTGGCGAATATCCAATGCTGCATAGATGCGAGGAACACTTCTAGCAACATCACCAACAATAGAAGATTCTTGCATATTATACACATTGGTTCCCTTGTGTCTCCTCTGAGGACATTTGTTTAAAAAGTGGTCACCACCACATCCCCAACATTTCCCTTGGGTTGATTTCTTTTGCCCCAAAGACTCAACCATCTTGGATTCTCCTTTTTGTACCGGTGGTTTAAAAGAAGTGTTGATGTCCTTCTTGACATCAAGAGGCTTAAACCCTTTCTTCCGTTGATTTTGTTTCACTTTCAACTTACCTTTACAAACCTTTTGCACTTCCTGCTTATTTTTTATGAGGACGAAGTTTGATGTAGTGTTTTCACCTAAAATAAGGAAATAAAATTAAATACACAATTCCATCTTAATAGTTATTTGACCCAACTTTTCATGTTGTATAGTATTATTATTATATCCATGACTTTTCATGTTGTATAGTATTATTATTATATCCATGAAGGGGACATTTATAAATAGTTTGGTGATATTAGTTTGTCTGTACCGAATGCAATTTTTTTTAAGAACTAAGATTTAACTAGACCAGAAATTAAAAATAATTAAATTATTTTTAAATTATGAATTTTCAGAACATTTGATTGGTCCGTTTGTGGGTGACGTCAAGGCTGGAAAACGCTCCTCCAGCGTTGGCGACGTAGGTGGGTGACGTCAAGGCTGGAAAACGCTCCTCCAGCGTTGGCGACGTAGGTGAGGTAAGCATTTTTAACGAGTTCATTAAATCAATTACTACCTGTATCTATGTGCATGTTGAACAAAGGAGGAAGGTGGATACAATACCAACTTTTGAAATGATTATGACTCCCGATAAGAAATGAGGGAGAGGCAAGTTGCACTAAAGAAAAGCAATAACTCGTTGCTGCTATGAGCTATGGCGAAATCGACTGGTGAGTCGAATTTTTCCGTACATACCGGGCGCTGTTAACCTTTCTCTTTTCACAAGGGTTTACACAGGTTTGCATATTGCTTATATACTTACTATCCCAATGATAGCATGACTGCCAACACTTATCGTGTGACTGCCAACACAACATAATAATAATTATAAAGGATTGATGTTCATTTCAGGTTTGCATATTGATTATAAAGTTACTAGCCATAACCCAGCGATAGCATGACTGCCAACACAACATAATAATAACCATAAAGGATTGATGTTCAGTTCAAGTGAGTACAATCACATTAATGTTGAGTTTTAGTGAGTAAAACCAGGTTAACTTTGCATTTAGCGTGGGGGAATAATTTTGGTCTCCCATAAAAAATTGATTATGCTTGCCCAACCCTATTGCCATTCCCATTCAAATGCACTTACATTCTTTCATTTTATTTTGTGCATTAGGGTTTCAAGCTACTGAAAACCTAACCAATTTTTTCGTGGCCATCGGCAACTACGCCTAGGTAAATCTACGAGTCTCAAATTTAGGTAAATTTGCTCATCTCAAATCCTCAAATATATGATGGTTTATTGTTGTTCTGATTTGAAATTTTTTGTCGTCTGTTATTCATGCGATTTCTGTTAAAATCCAACAAATTCAAGAGCCAAAAAATAGGTTTAAGAGATGGCTGCTTAATCAGATCTTGTTAAGGCGTTTTAAATTTTGCAAATATATGATGAATTGTTCTTGTTTTGGTTTGAACTTGTTTCTCGTTGTGACTCATGCAATTTATGTTAACATCAAACAAGCTCAAGTGTCAATATATTAGGTTTCCGAGATGGTCGTTCAATTAGATCTTGTTACTCTAATTTATCATACTAGTTTTTTTGCCTCTTCTTTTCAGACAATAGAGGTAGTTAGGTGAAATTTTGGCCTCATAGGTAAGCTTACCATGATTTAGAAAACCTAACAAAATAGTTTATAAATTGGTATACATAGAGGAAGAAAAGATTGTCGTCCAACCTGAGACTGGTCTGGGTACATGACTTTTTCCCATCTGATTGCTAGTATTTGTCAATTTACATGGTCTGATCAAGATTATTGCTCACTGTTTATCCTTATGACTGTTTTGCAGACAACTCAAGTCAGTGGCTCTGGGCATATTTTCGCCTTAAGTTTCTAATAGTTAATACATAAGAGATGGAATGTGAAACTTCCTAAACTATAATGGGATAATTTATGAGCCCAATAGTTTATCATGTAGCCCCCAACTACATTATATATGTGCATTGTGGCCATCACGAGCCCTGAAAATATAAAAATATATTATTTCTTGGCAAAATAAAATGCAAGAAAGAACAAAACAAAAGAACGAGATGAATTGCTCCCATGGTTAGTTGAACAACAAGAATAATAACACACTAATACATATCTTATTTTCATAAATTTACCAACATAACAACATGTGAAGCATTGCCCATGTTTACGAACTTCGAAAGTAAAGAGTCCAGCTGGTGACAATTTTTTGGAAAGTAAAGAATCCAGCTGGTGAGATTTTCGAGGGCTCAAGCCAAAAAAATGACAAATTAAAAGAAAGAAACTTAAACTAACATACTCGAGCGATATAGGACTTACTCCATGTATTTATATCAATGATGTCTGTATCGAGGTAGTTGTCCAACATCGCAACTGCATCTTGACAACGTGATTGCATTGGTTTCTTCCCTGACATATTACAAGTTTCTTCCTGTTCATCAAGTATTGGGATCACAACTACAAGTTGCGGGTCCTCGCAGCTAACACCAAGAATTTTAATCGACCCTGATCACATTACAAGACATTGAGGATTGCACCACAAATTTTCCATCTTTGCACATAACACTAGTTATTTTACAATTATTGGCCAAACTCCCTTCTTCTAAACCCAACACAACAGACAGTCCATGTGTACATTTATTCTTAGGTTCAAAATCATCGATCCAACGAGAGACCCTTTTTCTTCCATGACTCTTCAAAGGCAGCGCTTTCCCTTTTTTTATATCTGCAGTTACCTTATAGGCGCCGATTTGAACAATTCTGTACCCAGGGTTCAGGAATTATCTTCCAGCGTGAAATTAACTTCCTGGGACACATACTCGCATGCAGTAACACTGAATGAACCCTTGGCCTTAATCCTGCTTCTAGCTTCAACTTCAACTTCCTTGAATATCTAAGGCATTCACAGATTTTGGAGTTTACAAACACGAAATTTTCAGGGCCTTTGGTATTTTCGGACTCCACACTTTCAAGGATCGTAGGATTCGTACTTTTCCAGACTTAAATTGCTTGGTCTTTTAGGGTTAGAAGCATTTTGAGGCTTTGTGAATGTCAAATTTTCTTGGATTTTGATGCTTTTACGGTTTCTTTGGTTTTCCACTTTCATTGATGGATGAACCTTGAGGTTACCGAGTCTACTACGCTTCCGGGAGGTAGGTCTGTCACGACGACGAACGGAAGCAGTCGAATTTTCACAAGGCCTCTTTTGTGGAACTCTCTTTGGATCGCAACAAACCCTAGCATCCGCCATGGAATGACTGGCCCAAGCTCCGAGTTTCAGACCATCTCCGGAGCTTAAAAGAGTGCCTAGCAAGGCATTTTAATGCAATGGAATCTAAATATTATTACTAACAGTGTAAAAAATGTTTTTAAAACACCCTCGTTGCAGCCTGTAACTTTGATGCAACGCTGGATACTAAATCCATAAAACCATTATCTGTAGAGCAGACTGTAACGTTGAATTTGAGCTCTGGTTTGGGTTTAATAAAAAAACATAAACTTTGAAAATTTTAAGACATTGGCACCGTGCAGAGACCTCCGGAGTCCGGATTGACGCCCGTGAGGTACATATGGCCACAATTAAAATTCATGGCTCCATAAAATGATTATAGATTCTCCGGACATTGCCATGTGGGTTTTTCACAAACCTACTGTATGAACGTGGTGCCTAGGCTCATTTAAAAATTATGGATGCAGCTAACCGGGACTCAAAACTACCGGTAACTAGAAATCCGACAAACACCAGGTTGATGCCACTTTTTATATTTTCTAGGATTTTGGGTTGATTTAGAATTTAGCAAATTATAATATTTGAGATTTTTGTTGATTGAGAATTGGCCAAAAAATTTGAATTTTTTTTACTCTATCTGAACTTATATTGGTACCATGCAGAGAATTTGAGTTGATTTAGAACTAGCCATAACTCACAAGATAGGATTGTTATTATCATAGTGTTGAATTATAATAAAATTAAATCTTACATCCAAAGTAATAAGTTAACGGTTTTTTTTATGTTGTGTGATAGCAGGATATATATGAATGGTTCAAATATATTTGATCTGACTGTACTATTTTTTAATTTTTTTTCATTGATAATGTTTGTTAATTTTTTTCATCTATTAATGTTTGGTATAGTTATAATTTTTTTTATTAAATTTATTTTGATGAAAAATTATTTATCTCACAAATAATGTTTGGTATAGTTATAGTTTTTTTATTAAATTCGTTTTTATAGAAAATTGTTTATCTCACAAATAATTGGTTGTGGATGATCATGTCTTTATGGAATTTTGTGTCCCATCATTGGTGGCTCCATGTCGTCATCATTTCTGCAACCTTTGTATTTTGCATAAAATTTAATTTATCTCATACTTGAAAGATTTATAATATTTATAATAGTTTAATAGATTCATAGTAATTTGATGATTGTGTGTCAAAATTGGCTGTTGACATTGATATAATTCTTGAATGTGGATTAGCCACACTTTAGCAATGCACATATGTGGGACATGTAATCTATGCACCTAGAGACATGATCATATACCAACAACTCATGCACAACTAACAACCATACAAGTCTTTGTTGTAGTTAGATTGTTAACAATTATCACTTATTGTGAAGACCTTGAACTTAGTGATTACATGGAATTTAAAATCATCTTTCTTTGCTTAACGATTTATGTCGATTTGAAGTTTTTTATGGCTATTATTGTGTTACATTTGGAAATCTTCTTGACTTTGAGGTGAAGTCTTGGTATCTCGGGTGGTCAATATTGATTGTTCTGTGGAACATGAGGTTTCGCTAGCATTTGGAGTTGCCCTTAATATCCATCCTGTTGAGCCTTTTTCATGTGGTTCTCAGTCGAGGGCTGTGAATTCGTATGCGGGTGCTGTGGATTTTCCAGTGGGGTTTTTGGATAGAAAAACGGGGGTTGTACCTGGTGCTGGTGGGCGAGTGAAAATACCTATTCATGTTATCAAAAAAGATGTGAACCTTGTTCTGTTAGTTGTGGGGGAATACGTTAAGATGAATGATATCTTATTGACAAACTCTCATACTTTGGTCGGGCGTTTTGGAGGCCAAAAGTTTAGTCCGACTGGTTTAAAGAAATGGGTCAATGATACCTTGCAGGAGATTATTCTGTTTTGTCCAAAGGTTTTCGTGCTCCCGCGGGGGTGGATTGCCTTCAAATTTCATGAAGTCGTGGACTCGAATGCAATTCTTTCTGGTTCTTGGCAGTGGGATGGATCTGGTCTTTTATTGAAGTTTTGGACCCCCTTGTTTGATCCGCACTCTGAAAGGTATGGCACGGGGTCGATTCCGACCGCTACCACTATAACCTCCAGGAGAATACACTGACCCCCACAACGCATCTCAGGCTGCAACGAGGTTTGAATGCTTGACTTGCTTAACAGCCCGTACACCTTAACAAGTGCACGGTTGCCAATTGGTCTACACCTCGGGGGGATGAGAAAGTGCATAATTTGGTATTTGATGAGGTTTTAAATAAACAACAGATATTTCCTGTGGATGTTTTTAAATATGAGGGGGTTTCGGGTTTGGAATTAGAAGATCAGGTTTTATCCTTAGATGTTCATAAACCTTTTATTTTGGCTGAGCCATCTTTTAACGAAAAGATTACTTTTCCTGGGTTTAAAGAACTAAATTCTTTTGGTCCTTTGATGGAGGTTTTTTCAGATGTGTCCTTAAGACTGGTTTCTACTTTGGGTGGTTTAGGTTTTGTATTGCTTATGAAAGTTTATTCGATTAAGGAAAAGGGTTATTATCTCAGATCCTGTTCCAAAGTTGATTCGTCTAGGGCTAAGGTTGTGGCTCATCCTGGGGTTATGGTTGATGCACATCCTCGGGTTTCTATTAATTTTCAGGAGAGGGATCATGATGTTTCTTTGGTTCATCAAACTGGGGCACTTAGAACAGTGGTTTCCCATTCTAGGTTTTCACCATGATTATGACAACTCTTAACTGTCGGGGTTTAGCTAGTTTACCTAAAAAACTTGCTGTGCGTAGGATGGTGGAATATTAGCTTATAGATGTTTAATTCTTACAAAAAATTATGGGGGATGGGCAAAGACTGGCTGGAGAGCTAGAATTTTTGCTTTCTGGTTGGGTCTTTATTTCTTTGGATGCTAAAGGGAAGTTTGGAGGATTGTTATTGGATGGAGGATTAGACATTTTTAGTTGTTAAGTGCTTGGGCGGTGGATTTTGGTCTGTTTGCATCTCTGTATTCTATTGAAATGAAGGAGGCTTTCTGTTTTATGAACATTTATGGAACCTATTTGGATAGGGAAAGGTTTTGGAACAATCTTCTCTCTGTGGATTGTCTTAAAACTTCTAGGTTGATTTTTGGGGGAGATTTGAATTTCTCTCTGGGTTGTTCGAAAATTTGGGGAGAAAAGGCTAGAGTGAATAGTTTATCAGATTTCTTCTCTGTGAGTTTGGATGGTTTTGGTCTTGTGGATGTTGTTCCACATGTTTTAGCTCCTACATGGCCTAACAGAAGAGTCGGTAATGAAAATATCTGTAAAAGACTGGACAGACTTTTGGTTTCAGCTGATTTTCTGGATTTAGACCTTCATCTTCGGCAATGGGTGGGTTGTGGGGGGGATTTTGATCATCAGCCCGTCTTCCTTCATATTTTACTAATAATCCTAAACCTCGGTCCCCTTTCAAATTAAATGCCCATTGGTTATTAAATGAGGATTTGTTGTCTTACTTAAGGCTTCCTGGATTGTGTATGTGGATAATCCTTTGGTATCCGCTGCGTCTCATTTTGTGGCTAATCTTAAAATCATAAAGAATGTGTCTATATCTTGGCCAGTCAAGCAAAAAGCCCAGGAGACAAAGGAATTAGTGGAAATTGAAGGTTTGCTTGCGGATTCTTTTAAAAAACCGGGGTTTGGTTTTTCTTCTGAGGCTGACAGGATTTCTCTAGTAGATTTGGAGTCTCGTAGAAGAATTATCCTTTTAGTTCGAGAGCAGGAATCAAGATAGAAAAGTAGGGCTACTTGGATTTTATGTGGGGATGGCAATGCCTCTTTCTTTCATAAGTTTGCTAACCATAGAAATAATATAAACTCTATCTGGAAAATTGAGGGAGATGATGGATTTTCAGTGGAAGGTTTTGAATCAATTGCTATGACTGGAGTACAACACTTTGAGAATTTGTTTCAAGAGGATAAGATTCTTCATCTTCCGGAGATTATGAAAATTGATGAGTTTTTTCCTACCTCTATTTCTGATTTGGAGAATGAAGAGCTTATGCTCCCTATTTCTTTGGTGGAGATTCAGTCTGTTTTAGCTTTAAGTAAAAATGACAAGAGTCCGGGTCCGGATGGGATCCCGGTGGAGGTTTATAGGGTGCTTTTTGATGTTTTGGGTCCGGATCTTTTAAAAGTTGTTGATGACTCTCAGAAGTATGGTAAAGTACCTGCTACCTTCAATTCAACTTTTATTGCTTTAATCCCCAAGAGTGATCTGCCTAAATCTTTTGAAGATTTTAGACCAATCTCTTTATGTAATTTCTGTTACAAAATTATTGGCAAGATTATCTTGATGCATATTAGGAAGGTTCTTGGCAGGTACATGTCTGGTGGACAATTTGGGTTTTTACCAGACAGATAGATTCATGATGCAGTTGGGGTAATTTAGGAAGTTTTGCACACCATTTATAGTAAAAAGTTGAAGTCTGTGGTGTTAAAAATTGACCTGTCTAAAGCTTATGACATAGTTAGTTGGACATTTCTGAGGATTATCCTTTCTAAAATGGGTTTTTCTGTTCCTTTTATTTCTTGGATTATGAGTAGCCTATCATCTATCTCTTTTGCTATATTGATCAATGGAGCGGCTTCATCTTTCTTTAAATCAGGCAGAGGATTGAGGCAAGGCTGTCCTCTAGCTCCGCTTCTTTTTCTTATAGTTGTTGAAGGATTGGGTAGGGCCTTATTGTCAGCAAAAGCATCTGGTGATTTTCATGGAATTTCTTTTGGGAATGACATTACTTTATCACATGTCTTATTTGTTGATGATATTGTTATGGTTTTTGATGGTTCTGAGCAATCTCTACCAATCCTTTATGAGATTATGCAAACCTTTTGTAAAGCTTCTGGGATGTTGATAAATGCAGATAAGTCAACCTTATTATACTCTGGGCTGGATGATGTTCAGCTGATTACTGTATAGAATATTTTTTCCTTTTCAGTTGCAAAACTTGAGGTAGGTTTGAAGTATCTTGGGTTTTATCTTAAACCTTGCAGATATTTCATAAAGGATTGGGATTGGCTGGTGGCAAAGGTGGAAAAGAGAATCAAGAATTGGAGTTTTCGATGGTTGTCTAAGGGAGGTAAGCTTATACTAGTTAAATCAGTTTTAGAAGCTATTCCAGTATAGTGGATGCATTTATGGATTCCTTTGGGCATTATTGAAAAGGTTAGGAAATTACATTTTAAATTTTTATGGGTAGGGAATTCGGACTCTTCTGGATTTCCCTGGACACCTTGGAAAGCTTTAGCATGTCCAAAATTCTTGGGAGGTTGGGGGTTGAAGATTCCTGTACTGTTTGCTAAAACTCTTGCTGCTAAGAATGTTTGGAATTTGCTTCATGGATTGGGTCTTTGGGTGCAGATTGCTTTACAAAAGTATATTTATCCTTTATCCTTGTTGGACTAGATTCGTGTGTCAGTAAAAAAGAAAAGATGCATGTCCATTTGCTGGAAATCAGTGCTTTGGTCTTTTCACCTTATTGGCAACTGTCTTATCTGGAAGGTTGGGAATGGAGCTAATGTAAGAATAGGAATGGATCCCTGGGTTGGTTGTAAGTGGAGACACATTCTACCACTCAACTTGGTGGATAAACTTCACTCTGCAGGATTTTATTTTCTTAAAGACATTGGATGTCCTGATGTGTCTTTGTTGCTTAATCAAGGATGGATTTCAGCTGCTTTGATTGGTCTTGTTGAACAACAAGATATCACTTGCTGGAATTAATATTTAGCTTTATTAAAAACCAGTCATGTCAGATTGTCATGTGATGAGGATCTTCTGATTTGAAATCAGTCTAAATCTGGGAAGTATACACCAAAATCTGGTTATCTTTAGTAAGTGTTGGATAGACAGGTGGAGGAACTTTCCTGGTGGTGGAAGGTTCTTTGGAAGTTCAAAAGTCCACTTAAGGCTAAAATATTCTATTGGTTTTTATTATCTGACAAAGCTTTAACTTGGGATGTTATATGCAGAAAAGGTAAGGAAGGGCCTGTAAGATGCTATTTATGCAAATTAGATTAAGAGTCTAATGTTAATTTAGGTGTGGAATGTTCTTTTACCAGAAAATTTTGGAATGAATTAGAGGCCAAGTTACAGTTAAACAATTTATGGAATGGAACTTCAGTAAGTATATGTCTGAGAAATTGATGCATGAAAGGAGAAGTGAAACACATCAGGTCTCTGCCAATTATTGTGTTATGGTTTATTTGGAAGGCGAGAAATCAAAGCTATTTTGAGGATTATGTGTTATCACCTTTCTAGGTTTCATCTCTTTCTCTGGGTTTGTTGAGCTCTTTTCCCCAAGACAAGATTGTCAGAATTAGACATGTTGTGGAAGAAGTAATTGATAAATCGTATCCTTGGGGATATTTTGATGGATCGACTGTAGGGGATCCTAAAATTTGTGGTGCTGGGGGACTACTCTTTATTTCAGATGAACACTTTTTTACTTTCAAAGTTGGATTGGGTCTTGGCACTAATAATTTTGATGAGCTTTTTGGATTGAAGCTTCTACTTACTCTGTCTTTGGAACATAATTATAAGAATCTGCATATTTTTGGTGATTCTCAGTTTGTTATCAATTGGGCCACTGGTAAGTACAGCATTCAAAGCATTAAGCTTGTGCAGATTTTGCTTGAAGTTAACAGATTGGCTGATATGTTTGAGTCTGTGCATTTTATGCATATTTATTGAGAAATAAATACACTTACAGATTTATTGGAAAAATATGGAGCTAACGTTATAACTGGATCTTGGCAGATTTCTGAGCATCGGGCAGTTGAATGTTTCGACTATGTCACGTTTTATTAAAATACTTTGTACAGGTTTTGTGAAGATTGGAGTTCTTGCTGAAGATAAAGGATGATGATATTTTGATCCTTGTTTTGATTTTTTGAAAGCTTATTGAACTGTTTATGTGCAGTGATAACTAGTTTTTTTTAACTATGAAGGGTTTTAATGTTTTAAGGGTAGGTCATGCCCAGTTCTGTAAATTGCTTTGATGCAATGGATATGTGTGATTAGAGTGCTGTATAATGCTTATTTTATTAGATGGATAGTTATGCTTGATTTGTAATCAGTATAAGACATATTTGGCTTTTGGTCAGAAACTATTGACAATGGACAATACTGGTTATTGGTCTATCTGTGGATTGTATTTTGTTTTTTCAAATAATATACGGGTTTTTTTTTTTTTTTGGTGGAAAAAAAAGCTATAGATAGGGAAACCTAAAAGAAAAGCATCCATCCAAAACAATAGGTTTGTCATCTAAAAGGTAGGTGACGTGTGAATGATGTTGCTAGACAATTGCTAGTGGCCTTATGCAAAAGGCTCTCTTCTTTGCTAATAGCTTCGTCATTCATCTTATAGAAACACCTATTGGCAATGTCGGGGACATTGCCACCTCATGGCTCTTGTTATAGTATAATGGTATTATATATTAATATTAATTAAAAGTTATTGGACTTAACTTTTGACGGTTATTATAAAATATTATTATATATTAGTTATAATATTAATTACTATTACTCTTATATATTGGTCATATATTATCTAAAGGATGGATGTGTATATTAGTTATGATATTAATTAAAAGTGTTTAAACCCAACTTTTGATGGTTATTAAGAAATATTAGATAATATTAATTACTATTACTATTATATGTTATATATTGGTTACATATGACCTAAAAGATGGATTGGTATATTAGTTATGATATTAGTTACTATTATAGATTAAATACATATTATATATTAGTTAAAAGTTATTAGACCTAACTTTTGGTGGTTATTATAAAATATTAATTATAATATAATATTACTTGATCTTAGTTATTGGACCTAGTGATACTTTGAGACCGAGTTAAAGTTATTGGACACATTAATATTTTTGGACCAAGTACAATTTTTGAATCTAGTTAAAGTTATTGGACCAAGTAATATTATTATATATTAGTTATGATATTAATTATTTTTATTATTATATATTATATATGGGTTTACTATTATATATTATATATGGGAGAAGTATTACCTAAAATTGGTTAGCATATTAATTTCATTTTCAATATCCAAGATAAGTTCGGCAACGGCTAGACAAATTATATTACTAAAAAATTTCACCTTGTTGATGTATATGTAACTTCAGAATGTATTCTTTTATGTATCTTATGTATTGTAACCCGATGTTTATTCCAGGATGTTTCTATTATGTATTTGAGTCATGTGATCATGCCCCGATGTTCCGATCGGGAAGATTAATAATGTAAACAAGTCATATCAAGTCATTAGGTAAGTCCCCACAGTTTCGGGGCGCTTGAGTTATTATACACTAATTAAGGTGTAGGCTCGGGTAAGTAATATTAGGTTGAGCCTACGTGTGAAAATGTAATTCAAGTGAACGGATGAATATAAATAGAGAGTGAGAGTCTCTCTATTTATCACTTGTGAAATACATCACTTGCTCTCTCAAGTGTGGCGCACTATTGGAGAAGGAAATACTTTGGCTTGACAGAAGATAGAAGGCTACTGCTGTCGGGAGTGCATCTTATTGTTTTGGGGTCTTACATCTTGTGGTGATACTATCGTAGAGGAAGTTGCGGGGTTTTCTCCATTTATGGTTTCCCCGATCAAAACTCTTTGTGTCTCTTGTCTCTTGTGATGTGCTTATGTTACTGCTGTGCTTGTTATTCTCTCAGTGAAAAGATCCTAACATAATGCTAGCTTAAATGTTGAAAAACTAACATGGTATCAGAGCTAACCTAAGAAGAAGACATTGTGCAGCTACAGGAACTAGGGCTTCCTATTTTGTGGATCTTCCTCCACAGATTTTCAGCAAAAGTATGCTAGGATGACTCTCCATTGAAGGGTGCATCTTTCTGTCGATGTGGAATTCAATTTCAAGCATTTTCAGTTTCGATGTGGAAATTAGGGCTTTCTACAGAAGAGGAATTTTTGAGTGAGACCAGCATAGGATTGTTCTCCTCATCAAAACCAAAGTTTAGAGACCTGGATCAAGAAATTTGGTTGGGTGAAACTCCAAGAAAGCCAAACCCTAGTTTGACCCTGAGCTAGGAGAAACCCTAAATACTAAAACTGCTAAGTTTTTGTACAGTCGCTATATTCCGAGATTGGCGAAGTCTCAGAAGCTGAAAATTGCAGGGGCCGAAGATAAATCCTGATGAACACTTTCTCCAAAAATCAGCCTCAAATTCACTATATTCTGGGAGATAAGATCTCTCAAAGTTAGGGTTCCAGCCTCTTCCAGAAATCATCCATAAACAGGACACCTGGGGAGAATTGCAATATCTTGGGCTACAGAGGTCCAAATGGAATTTATGAAGATGTTACAGAAATAACACGGACTATACTTTCGGTGGTCAGAATATCAGACTTAGAAGATGAACCAGTGACACGTGGCATGCCGTACAACTTTGCTGTTCTGAACAGTTCTGTAACAGGTCACCTTGGGAAAAGGATAATAAATCCCAAATGGTGAAACCAATTCTGATGAAAAATGCGGTGTTGGATCAGGGACATGCGAGGTTACCTTAGTACGGAATTTTAGACACAGAGATTTAGTAAGTTCATAGATATCACAGAAACAGTAACAGGCATTTCTGCAGAAGAAATCAGAAAATTAGGGCTTCCTATTCCGGGAGCTTCCCTCCACTGTTTTCAGAAAAGGAGTACATTGGACAGCTCCATTTGAAGAGATCTATCTGTTTGTCCAATAATATCTGAAAGATTCCAAGTTTTGAAAATTAGGGTTTCTGTGATAAACCCTAGATCAGCAAACTCCAGGACAAGGACAGACACCTCAAATCAGTAAGATCTAATCCTTTGCTATTTCCATTTGAGGTTCTCATTTCAATATGATATATCACATCAGCTTGGTGACAAGCTTGGGGTAGTTGAAAAATTCCAAGCTTGGAAGTATTTGATCTCTCTGAAGAAAATGGATTGGACACCTACATGAGTATAGAGGTTCCAGTTTTAGAGGGAGACGAGGTTAGAAGCCTTCCACAAGAAGAACTTGGTCAAGGCCAAAGAAGACATCATGCTCATGCTGCAGAGGATGATGAACCATCCAGAAAGAGATCCAGATATGAAAGTGAAGATTCTTCAAGCAAGGATGAATATGTTCTAATATCAGCACTCACAGGT
>LPNX010037296.1:191334-206874 GCA_001517045.1 Pseudotsuga menziesii | reverse complement strand
AGAGAATCCAGTGTTCCATGACAAGTCAAAGCATATCGAGATCAAGTATCACTATATCAGGGATATGGTGCAGAGAGGAGCAGTGAAGCTCCTGTATGTTGTGACGGAGGAACAAATAGTTGATGTATTGACGAAGCCATTGGCTAGGCTAAAGTTTGAGTACTTCAGAGAGAGACTTGGTGTTCTCCAGATCGAGGCTTCCTCCTAGGGAAAGTGATGAGTCCCAAAGCCATTCTAATGAGCAGGTCAGATATAAGGGTTGAGCCATTCTGTCATGGTGAGAGGATTTAGTTCCTTCCATGTCAGATATGAGTGCTAGAGATCCAAAGCCATTCTGACGAGCAGGTTAGATATAAGGGCTGAGCCATTCTATCATGGTGAGAGGATTTAGTTCCTTCCATGTCAGATATGAGTGCTAGAGATCCAAATCCATTCTGACGAGCAGGTCAGATATAAGGGCTGAGCCATTTTGTCATGGTGAGAGGATTTGGTTCCTTCCATGTCAGATATGAGTGCTGACTGCCATTCTGGGAATGGAGGCACCTGGTCAGTTACCAAGAAGACTTAGTCTGGGACTGAGAGAGCCATTCTGACGAGTAGGTCAGATGTAAGGGCTGAGCCATTCTGGTCATGGCTAAAGGATTAAGTTCCTCCCATGACAGATGTGAGTGCTGGCCATTCTGTCGAGTAGGACAGATGTAAGGGCAACTGCCACTCTCCGAGAGAGTGGAGGTGCCTGGTCAGTTACCAGGTAGCTCAGTCTGGGACTGGGGGCCATTCTGATGAGGGTGTAGGATTCAGATCCTACCAGGTCAGATGTGAGTGCATGCCCTTCTGACGAGTAGGTCAGATGTAAGTGCTGAAATCTCTCATCACCGTGATAGGATGTGTTCTTGTCTGGATGGGAGTCTTCCATCACTGTGATAGGATGTGTTCTTATCTGGATGGATGTGCCTTTCTGACGAGTAGGTCAGATGTAAGTTCAGAAATCTCTCATCACTGTGATAGGATGTGTTCTTGTCTAGATGGGAGTCTTCCATCACTATGATAGGATGTGTTCTTGTCTGGATGGATGTGCCTTTCTGACGAGTAGGTCAGATGTAAGTGCTGAAATCTCTCATCACTGTGATAGGATGTGTTATTGTCTGGATGGGATTCTTCCATCACTGTGATAGGATGTGTTCTTGTCTGGATGGATGTGCCTTTCTGACGAGTAGGTTAGATATAAGTGCAGAGCCATTTCACAAATGGTAGTTGATGTGCCTACCATGCTGGTGAATGTGAGTGCTGGGCCTTTCTAATGTGATTGTAGTTTACTACATGATCAGATGTGAGTGCTGGGCGTGCCTTTCTAACGAGTAGGTCAGATGTAAGTGCTGGGCGAAGACCTACCTGGTGGTTAGGCCTACAACCAGCATGAAAAAGGGCTGGCTCTGTAGAACTTCCTATGACGAGATAGTACACACATGATGATGACCAGAGGAGATCCAGATCGAGCTATGATCCAGATCCAGTTATGATGACTCTGAGAGATCCAGATTGAGAGATGATCCAGATCCAGCAGTGATGATCCAGATCGAGAGATGATCCAGATCCAGATCCAGATCAAGTGATGATCCAGATCCAGTCTAGTGATGATGATCCAGATCTAGTCCAGTGATGATGATCCAGATCAAGTGATGATCCAGATCCAGTGATGATGACCAGAGATGATCCAGATCCAGTTCCATGACGATCCAGATCGAGAGACGATCCAGATCCAGATGACTTGAAGATGAAGATGACTTGAAGACGAAGATGTTCCAGTTGATACAGAGAAGAAGACCAGTGCTGAAAAATTGTGTCGAAAGAATACCTTCCTAGTTAAGAGGGAGTGTTGATGTATATGTAACTTTGGAATGTATTCTTCTATGTATCTTATGTATTGTAACTCGATGTTTATTCTGGGATGTTTCTATTATGTATTTGAGTCATGTGATCATGACCCGATGTTCCGATCGGGAAGATTAGTAATGTAAATAAGTCATATCAAGTCATTAGGTAAGTCCCCACAGTTTCGGGGCACTTGAGTTATTATACACTAATTAAGGTGTAGGCTCGGGTAAGTAATATTAGGTTGAGCCTACGTGTGAAAATGTAATTCAAGTGAACGGATGAATATAAATAGAGAGTGAGAGTCTCTCTATTTATCACTTGTGAAATACATCACTTTCTCTCTCAAGTGTGGCGCACTATTGGAGAAGGAAATACTTTGGCTTGACAGAAGACAGAAGGCTACTACTGTCGGGAGTGCATCTTACTATTTTGGGCTCTTACATCTTGTGGTGATACTATCTTAGAGGAAGTTGCAGGGTTTTCTCCATTTATGGTTTCCCCGATCAAAACTCTTTGTGTCTCTTGTCTCTTGTGATGTGCTTATGTTATTGCTGTGCTTGTTATTCTCTCAGTGAAAAGATCCTAACATAATGCTAGCTTAAATGTTGAAAAACTAACACACCTATCCCCAAATTTATATTAAAAAATTGTCTAAGACTTATAGGGTATTTAAATTTTAAAGAAATTTCATTGGCTAAAACATGATGACATGGAATTTGAATTAGGGTTGAAAGACCCATTTTGAGTTGAAATTTCATGTAATGTAGCTTTCTTGAAACAATCTTTCAGAGTGCAAGGTTCATCATAAGTCTATATATCTCATAGTATGTAGGAAAACCACTGATAAATCATTGTGCTTTCACCTTTTAATCATTAATAAACTCAACATATCCCAACAACTCTAGGAATCTCTTTTCATAGTCCTCCATGGACATATTTCCCAATTTTTGCTCAAAGAATTCCTGTACCTTTTTGTCATAAAACTATTGTCATAGATATTCTTTCTTGAAAAGTCTTTGGAATCTCCTCAAAGAAATTTGCTTCTCATCTAAAATTTCAACTTGTTTGATATGTTTTCACCATTTATAAGATTTTCCTTACAAATTATATGTTGAAATCCGTGCTTCTTGGTTTTCTGAGTAGTTATGTAGTTGCAAATACTTATCCATCTCCATAAGCCAAAGTTATGCATTGTCACCTAACTTCTCTCCATCAAAGGTCGGAGGTTTTAATTTTCTGAGCTCACCTTCTAACATCACATCATGCTTTCTCTTTCGTTGCTTTCTAGGGTAGTTATCTTGTTGGTTGTTCTTATTTCCATGAGAATTTTCATTGGACTTACAATGACAATATAATTTCCTCCTGTTGTCACCTTTTCCTTGAGAAAATTGATACCCATCAGGGATGTCTCTGTTCATGGACTCCTCACATTTTTCCACATTAGAAGTCACTTGATACATTTTATTTTGCAGCTAAACTAAATTTTGTTGTAAATGTTGATTGATTTGGTTATGTTGTTCCAAACTTTGCAAAATTCTATTGTTTCCAATTTGCAAATCCTTCAAAGTTTGTATAGCATCCATGATCCCTGTCCCACTTTGGTGACCATTGGATTCATTACCTTGTACTTCCCCACCAAATTCTTCAATAAAATTAAATAACATAGGATCCTCCACCATCTCTTAAATTATATTTGCCTGTTTTTACTAACAATTTGCAAATTAAATGGCTAGAAATTCTTGTGCAACACTAGCAATTAGAACAAAAAATGTTTATTAGTTTCAAAAATCAATTTCATCATACATTTTTATACATGTATATATTTCATTTTAAGAAATTATATTTGATCCCATAGGTTCGAGAGCTGCAATCACGCTTTGATACCAACTTGTAACACTTCCTTGCATTACACAACTTTTTTTTTTACTAGGGAAATTGACAACTGGGGACTAGGCTGGTACTCACGTGACACGGGGTCTAGGGATCCAACACCACTACCACTATACCCCTAGATGCATCCACAAGGAGCAAACCATGCTCTGCCCCCCATGGGCTCGTTACACAAACTAAATTAAACACACTTTTTTTAATGTAAATTAATTGCATGCATAATTACATGATGCACACATTAGTGGAAGTATGAGCCTCTAATGAGATCCATAATTTGTTTTAACAATTACTAAATACATAATACATGTCTATTAAGACATATACTAATAAATATAGAACATGATCAATAATACAAAACATGTTATTTCCAAAAGTGTTTGCAAGCAACAATAATATATTTTATGTCAAAATTAGTGCTTAATTTAAAACTCAAATGTTATTTCCAAAAGTGTTTACAAGTAACAAGAATATATTTTATGTCAAAATTAGTGCTTAATTTAAAACTCAATGAAAAACAAGTTTACTAATTTGCTAAGCATACCTTAAACTTAGTAAACCAACCTAATTTCAACTGGTTCCAAATTATGACTTAAACTTGGAAAATAGCAACGTGAGGATTTCTCATTGGAAACATGGTTAAGTGAATAACACTTCCATCTGTATCTATAAATATTTCTAAATCATGAAGAATTAAACTATTTTTCTCTTAAAAATAATTTGTCATTAATAATGGAAAAACATTCATTCGACATTAACATATTTCTTAATTATTTTTAACTACCAAAACACATTCCTAATTACATAAACATAAAGGTGGGTTTCTTCAACCAATCCATGGCTTTTACAACCAATTCATGGTAACACATTCAAAGCTTAAAATACAAATACAATAACTCATAAACCAACCCATGGTAGTTTTAAACATGGTATTTATGACTCAACCCAATGGTATTTGCAAACCATGCAAATGGTATTTATAACTCATCCCATCGTTTTTGTGACTATAGTGGTTTTTAAATGAACAATTCTCTTTTCATTCTTTTTCACAAATTTTCACCATAATATTAATTTAACAAAAAATAACAAATCAATAAAAGCTAAGGCATTTTTAGCCATGCGTTAAGCTTCTCATATCTAAAATAAACAGTGAGTTTAAAACAAGGTGTTTCCTTTTTTTTAACAAAAATGATTGAGCAGCCTTTTATAAAAACTTTGATAAAAAATTACGTAGCTTTGAGCTCGGACTACTCCCAAAGGGGAGCTATGTCCGTGACTCCTTGTTCATCCTTTACCATCCTATATTTTTCGTGGTATTTCCCTATTCTATGGAAAATATAGCTCTTGACAAACTGCCCAAGTAAGAGAGTGCAAAAACAAAACATATGTAGAACAACCTGTTGTCTCGATTAAGGTATCCAGTTCCTCTTGTAATCCTTTTGATCATAGACTAAGACTCCATAGTCTAGATCAACACCCTTATTCACCATGATGTCCACTTGCTGGTTATTTGCTAGTCTATTCATTGACCATGCATTTTAGGATGTGATGTGTCTTGGTCACTAGATTCTTACACTTCTTCATCAAGTTCCTTGCTTCTCTAATGACCATCATCAACTCTTCAATGCCAAGATTCCTTGCAAGTTCTATACCTTTGATAAGAGCTAGCCATTCGACACAATTATTTGTCTACTTTCCAATACCCCAAGAGTACTCTTTTATCTTATTTCCTTTTGAGTAAAAAATGACTCCACCCACACTTGCTAGCCTGAGGTTTCCTTTCGAGGCGCCGTCAAAGAATAAGGAGTTGCAGCCCACATTCTTCCACCACACATTGAAGTCTTCAAGCTTCATTCTAACATGCCAAATTTGAGGTTTGGAGTTTTTCCTTGGTTTAGTCCAGTGGATAAAGAAAGTGCCTTCCAAAAAGTCAGAAGCCCAAGCTCTTTTTGCATTTGTCAAAGGTTCCTTGTTAATATTGTCCATTTTTCACATATATAAGGCTTCCACCCATAGTGCCTTTGTTGCAGCAACAACTTTGCGAGGACTCTTTTTTTTCCCCACGAAGATTTCAGAGTTTCTTGTTGTCCATAGTTTCCAACAAATATATCCTGGGAGAGCTTCCCATGCTCTAGCAAAGTCTAGTTTTTTAGAGAGAGATCCCTGGTAGTAATATTTTCAGCAAGCGAAGAAATCACTCCAGTTTGTTGGCAATGTTAAATCCCATTTCAAGTCTTCGAAGGCCTGCTGCCAAACCTCTTGAGAGAACTTGCACTCAATGAAGAGATGCTCCAAGAACTCTTTAGAAGTTTTACAAAGCACACATCTCGTTGGGCCTGCAATTCCTCTTTTCCTAGAGGTTCTCGGCGGTCAAAATTATTCGATGGGCGAATCTCCAATAAAAAAAATTAATCTTTGGCAGCCCTTCGCTGCTCCACACATGGGCCCATTTCCTGTCATGTGTGTTGCTGCATGTGTCCTCGGTTGCTACACAAAACCCAAATTTCACCTCGTAGTTGCCTGAGCTTCCCCATCCATGTTCATATGGCAAGTTGCAATGTACAGGAGCATACTTGTGTAGAAGGGAGAGGAGGTCATTTTGATCAGCATGCAGGTGACTCGATGCTTCTAGTTCAAACCAGCTTGCCCATCTGCCGCTACTCGACCAGCTTGAGAGATCGTACAAGGTGATTATGTTTGCTTGATCCATCCAGCATTTCAGGTCTGTGAAGTTATGCTTGAAATTGGTCAGGGAGGATCGTCCTATATTGTCGACCCAGATCTTAATTTTCTTGCCACTACCAGGGATCCATAGAGCTGGTCCTGTAGAATAATAGCTTCCTTCTTACACAACTCCCAAATTGGCATGCCTTTTTTCCCTTAATCGATGGTGTTTGCACATCTTCTTCTGAAATCACTCATATATATTTTTTGTAGGATCTCCTTCCACCACGCTCTCTTTCCAGAAACAACTCTCTAGAGTATTTTGGCTCCCACATCAAAGTTCACTTTGCTTGGGTCTCTTATCCCAACGCCACCATAGTCTTTTGGAGTGCAGACTATGTTCCAGTTCACAAGGTGGAATTTACTTTGATTTTGATTGCCACCCTGCCATAAAAACCTTTTGATTTCTCTGGTGATGTCTTTCATAGTTTTTTTGGGAGCTAGTGAAATTGAGCAAGCCTAAATTGGATAGGAAGAAAGGATTAATTTGATCAAGACTAGCTTACGAACAGTGTTCAACCATCTTGTCCCCCATGCTGTGATTTTGTTTTTGATCTTGTCGATCAACCCTTTCCAGTCAACGGCTTGCTTCTTTCCTTTGAAAATTGGGATCCCGAGATAGTTGAAGGAATTCCATTATGCATTTCCTTCAAACCCAAGTGTCCTTCCTATCCTTGCCAAGGTGCCAGGTGGGCAGTTCCATCCATAAATTTTGGTTTTGGAAGAATTCACTTTGTCGTCAGAGGCTTTAAGAAACATAGATAAGGCACCTTTGAATCTTTCTGCGATGATGGTAGATGCCCCTATTAGAAAGATGGCATCATCTACAAACTGTTCGTGGTTTGCAACTCTGAATCCTCTTGCTATCTTCAGGCCTTTTGGCTCACCAAAGTCTTGCATACGATTGAGTTTCCTACTCATTGTTTCAACCACCAGAAGGTAAAGGAAGGGGGATAAAGGGTAGAGTTGACAGAGGCCCATGGTTTCCTGGAAAATTTTTGGGGGTCTATCGTTAACTAATGGTGCAATACATGGGAAACTGATGCAGACTTTGACCCATCTGACAAACCTTTCGGAGAAGCCAAATTTGGCCATGGTTTCAAGAAGGAAAAAATGATTTACCCTGTCAAATGCATTGGCCATGTCCAATTTGATAGCCATGGCTTGTTGTTTTATTTCCATGTTGGAGTGGAGAGCTTGTTGGACTAAAATTATATTATCCAGTATCTAGCACCCAACTATAAAACCATCTTGGAAATCTGAGATAAGAAGCCCCATGTTGTTCTTTAATTGGTTGACTAGAATTTTGGAGAGGATTTTGTATGAAGTGTTGCTTAATGAAATTGGTCTGAAGCGGTCCAACATGAGAGGGATGTTTTCTTTGGGAATTAGGGATAGGAATGATGAGTTTTTGGCCTCTCCAATATTATCTTTTTCCCTGGTCCAATTTAACATTCTTTTCAGATCTTCTTTTATGATTTCCCATGCAAACATGTAAAAGTTTATTGTGAATCCGTCCTGAAGAGACCATATTTCCTTTTGATCTCATACTCCATGATTGGTTTGGAGATTTCTCTATTCTCTGTGTCTTCTATGAGCATTGGAATTCCCAAAAGTAGGTCTTCTTGAGCTTCCGGGTATGTCTCCTCACTATCCGTATAAAGGTCTCAAAAGTGAGTGAAGGCATGCTCTTTTATTTCCTCCTACCCAACTATATTATTACCATTGTTGTCTTTAAGGTATTTGATGAAATTGTAGCTCCGATAAGCCTTGGTTTGCTTGTGAAAGTACTACGTGTTACTGTCACCTCCTTTGAGCCATAATTGCATGGACTTAACTCGCAGTTCCTCTTCCTCTTGCCTGACTGCATTTAGAATTTTTACATTCAATTCCTTTTCCTGGATTAGAGGCGTGGGAGTCACTTCTTTTGTTTCCATGTATAATTGAATAACGATTGTTGCTAGAAATATCGCACCTCTTTATGACAAGAGTTGTTTCTCTAGGCCTGAATGGTTTAGATCTAGAACAAATGAGTGATAACAAGGATGGAAGACTTCCCCTAGAGCTTGTAGATATCTGGAATGAATCCTTTGGCTATTATATAAAGTGATGTAGTTGTCTCCTATGGTGATGAATCTCCATGGATGTACCTACACAAACACATCGAACAAACAAGCAAGATCAAAGGTGCTAGAACATAGTCTACAGTTATATATTAGTGACTAAGGAATCCAATAATAAAATGAATGATTGCAACATAATACATTTTACGTGAAAGGATCCATATTTGCATTAAAAATGAAGAAGAAAGCTTACAACCATTGCCTTAGTGTTGTGATGCTCCTTCATATGCCATGCCTTATCCTCAAAATCTCCAACTTGCTCCTTCTATGCTCACCCTAGATTTGTCCAGAACCTCAGTGCAGCAGCATAAATTTTCTCTCCCTCAACTATGGGGAATGAGCCAGGTTTTATAGGCCTTGGGGGATAGGGATGGTTGAGAAAATGGTGGATGATGTGGAAGGGAGATCCTACTATGGGGATCTCGAGTTTAGGTCATCCACAGGAGTAGGGATGAGGGTGCCGCGAAGTCTTCCTTTGAGAAGCTTCATGAATCTTCTCTTTTTCTCTTTTAAACTCCAGCACCGCTTTTCCTTTATGTAGACAGAGTGTTACCAGGGTGGAACTACTCTTTGATCAAGGGGCATAGGCGGTGGCACTACTTGTTGTCAAGAGACAATGGGTGTTACTGAAGAGGGTAACACTTTTTGCATTAAAGGCAAAGGCGGTGCTGGACTCAAATATGGAAAATAGGAGTCTGGGCCAATGCCCAACTTCACAGTTTGGGATTTGAGGGTAACTTTTGATGTTTTAGGCCTCAACACATGATGGTGATGAGATGTATGTGTAACAGAATGCCCCCCAAAGCATGAGGCTGGAGGGATACGATAGGTGAGAGATTTGAAAGAGCAAGTTATTACTTCGAGGTAAGAGATCGCTTGATCAAAGATCATCATCAACCAGGATTCTGCAATACAACAATACTTTTGACTCATATCCAAATGCCCCCTCATAATGGCTGCAGACCAATACAAGGTAGATGGATGAGAGAGATGAACAAACATGGCTACTAGAATACAATGTAGATCCATGTGAAGAAGACTCAAACTTGGACATAGCTACTAGACATACAATGTAGATCTATGTCAAGTGGACGCAAATTTGAGCACATCCATGACCATACAAATGTGGATCCATGCTAGGACTTATACAAAATACTCCATCTTAAGCCAGGGAAATCAATGAGCGCTTCGGAAATACCCAAGGTATTCGTCTCATCTTCCACAAAGTATGATTCTACCCATGTGATTACAATATTTTGATGTCGAACATGGTAGAAACCACTTGATTACCGGTCAATGATGAGAACCGTTAACACGTGCAACAAAAATCACTATTGATGTCAATGATTCCCAAGGTACCCTAGTATAATCTCTCGAGTGCGAATAGATGATTTGATGTCGAACACTCAGTTGAATCTTTCGATAAAAGGTCAATGATGTGAACCTATGTTGAGGGCAAGAGAATCTATCATTGATGCATACAGATCTCAAGGTGCTATCTTTTTGTTTCTAAGACTAATTCCTGGATGATGATCTGATGTCGACAAGAATAGTCTTGTCGAAGGAGGGCCATGATGAATCCCACATCGACGACATGAAACTCAGAATAAAGTTCTGGAATCTTGAGTATGATGTAACCATAGGACATACTTAAAAGGTACTGACACAAAGACTATTTTAACTGCAGAGGTAAACTCTAAATTTTCCTTTGAACATCGGGCGCCATGACCGAAGACTTGGAAGCATTGACTTAGACCAGGCAGATACCAAGACATAATGCAATGGTAAAAGATGCATTCTTTGAAAGACTCAAAGGAGTGACATGACTCATGAAAGTGGATCGACTTGGAAGCAAGCTGAATACCCAATTGACTGAATGAAATGTAGATAAGTGCCATGTTCAAAGGTGACTAGTAATTACCATTTATTTGCAAAATGAAATAGTTCCCTTCCCTTAATTTCCCCATAATGATTGATGAGTGCCTCTTTTTTCATTTTTATGAGTCCAAAGAGGGTAACAAACACTCATTGTAGCTTATCCTGAGATAAGTCCATTCTCATATATTTCACGAACCTAAGAAAAGAGGGGTTCGTTCCCAAAAGAGGGTCTCTTGGTGTTTAGTTTAACGAGTCCATTGAAAGTTAACTCGATATCGTTCATGTTTAGAGAGTTTGAATGAAAACGAAAGAAGACTCCAAAGGGTAGTTTTTTCGTACAATTTAGTCTCTAGGGACCGAAAAAGTATAAAATAATATCCGAGAGAACTCTTCCAGTCATGATTGGCTGGAGCGCTCCTTTTTTGTAACTAGTCAATCCGAACCGAAAAAAGGGGTAAACTATCGTCGGAAAGACGACTCTTCAAGTACTTTTATGAGCGTGGAGAAGACAAGTTCACTTGACAATCTTTTCACATTTAAGGAGTCCGAAAATATTTTAAAGAAGACTCCTTTAGGTTTTCTTTTCATGATGAGCGGGTTTAACAAGTCTGAAAAAAAGCGAAAATGACTCGAAGCTTTGGTACTAGGTTTAAAGAGCACGACCAAAATGTCAAAATTAGCACTCGACGACTTTTTCCATTTTATGGAAGTATGAAAAAGTCAAAAACAAACTTACCCATAGTCAACACTATTTTATTTTCATCCCTGCAAAAATCTTTATATTTTCATTCGCAAAAACCTTTTTTAAAGACTATTAGCTTTCCAAAAAATATAAAATTGACTTTTCATGACTATAGAAAAGGGCATTTTTAATGAAATAATTAAAAATATTAAAATAATACAATTAAACTCTAAAATATATCATATAAAAGCCAAATGAATAGTAAAAACATTTCAGTTTACTATTTACCAGGTTTGGAGAGCTACTTGGAGCAATTGTGTGCAGATTTTTGGCGAAGATTCTGGAGTTGTTACCCGTTTGATTTTTGATCTATCTGTTCCAGGTAAGGGCTACAACCATCCTCTACATTTTCATGGTCGAAAATTTTCTTTTCAAGCAATTTTCATGGAGTTTTGGGGGGTTTTTACCCAAGGGTAAAAATCGTATCCCGGGTAACGCGCTTTCCCTTTGCGGGTGTTAAGGCCTGGAAAACCGCAGGAAACAACAGCAAGGGATTCTCCCCAGTCAACGTTCACAACTAGCCTGTGACTGTTTGGTATAGGGAATCCGTCTGGTTTGCGGTCCGGCTACCGTAGGTCAAGTAACAAAAATAAAAGGTTTTACCGGTTGCGGCCCGATCCACCGTATATAATTTTTTGTATTTTGACTTTAAGTATGATATGAAAGTGCCTGCCTAACATGTAGATTGATTAAGAATGCAAGGAGTGTTCACAATGTGATGCGCAGGTTCTTAACTCTTGTCTTAAACTCCCTCACATCTAAATCACACACAATTAGAAAATAAATACTAACTAGGCTATCTCTAGAGAGCTAGATATTAATTCATGAGTAATGTAATACTGTTCACATGTTACGACAAATCATAGATAGCTGTTCCTAGAACCAAACATATAAACATGAATAAAAGTGTACATGACAAGATAGCTCATCAATAGTTAAAAATTCCAATACTCATAGTGGAAAACATCACAGAATATACTAGAGAACATTCAGGTAAGAACATAGGTTCATAAAGTTAGAACGCTCTCACAGTTAATGAAACACAATCGAAAACGAAATAGTTCCCCTTCAACATTGTTCATTTATCACATTGGAACATTCCACATTGCACCTTCTCCAACAGGCAAAATTTGTAATTTTCTTATTGTAAAACGAAGTAGTTCCTTTTACAAACAATAGTTCACAAGTTTTTCCAGGGGAAAAAGCCCCTGTAAACTCTAACTTTCCTATATTTAAACCAAATCAGCCAACCGTTTGGGCTGCCCCAACCGTGTGACCTTTGGGCTCCTCAAAACCTTCTAATATCACCGTTTTGTCTTTTTCGCGAGTACTCATGATTCACTTCATGCGTTACGTTTTCAGATTTCAACTTATGAGTACTTAACAAAGTGGGATCCGCTTGGTAACTGACGGATCTTTCCAAGCCTGGGCTTTTGTCACCATCAATTCTTCCCTGTCTTTCGTTTGTCTTCCTTGAGATTTCGTCGATTTTAGTACTCACTCTGTCTAACACCGCCCAGCCAACTTTCTGCTACTTTGTCTCCCAGCTATGCCTTCTCGTAGTAGTAATCTGAAAAGGTCTCTTGAGTCCGTCTGCAATTAAACAACATTTATCATTAATTAGGACTACATCTATTCAATCAAACTACATCAACAAAATGAATAGTCATCAAAAGGGGACCTGTATTGCACTCTCGTCATGAAAAACTTTAACAAGTACCAAAACCACTGTCGCCCACACAGGGGTTTAAAACTCACAAAACGACGGGAAGAGAAAAACTTATCGGCGGCATAAAACATTAAAACATCAGCCGTGTAGTCTCACTCACAGCCGCGTCAGCGGGTCTCAAATAGGCAACGAGATCCGTGAGACCGTTAAGTTTATCGGAGTCGGAAGAGCTAAAATCCAAACACTGGGCGGAAAAGTTCCCAGTCGGCGAGCGAAAAGACATCAACGTCAGACAATTAGTGCGTTACATAGCCGCAAGGGTGGAGGAGGAAATCCTACAGACTCCGATCCAAAGACAAAGCAATGGAAACTCGACAAAGTCTCGGTGGGCGGAGCAGTTATATGGCGGATACCTAGTTCACTTGGGAGCTGCAAGGGCGGAAGATAAAGTGATGTGCAGGTTCTTACCTCTCGTCTTGTGCTCACCGGCAACCAAACTAGATACAAACATAAATAAACTAACTATCTAAACTATCCCTAGGGAGCAAAGTCATCATTTTAGATGAGAAATACATTTTCACATACAATAAGAAGAACCACAGGGAGCTGCTACTTCTTCTACCGCACATGAACGCTTACAGATATTCAAATAACCAGATAGCCGATCATTTTATAACACATTTATCGCTCATAGTGGAAAGATACCAGAAAATACTGAAGTGCATTCAACAAGAACATAGGTTCAAAACATTAAATACTCTTACAGTAAATGAAATACCGCTGAAAACAAAATAGTTCCTCTTCAACATCATTCATTGAATTGCATCGATACATTCCACATTTTACTCTTTCTAGCAGGCAAAAATGTAGTTTCCTTAGCAAAACGAGGTAGCTCCTCTTACAAGTAAACAATTACAAAATCTTCCAGTGGGAAAAAATCCCTTGTTTCAGCCTTCATTCCAACTATTTAAGCTACCGCCCTTGTCCTCTGGGTTCCCTGGCGTGTGACCTTTTTGCGCCTTTTCGATTCAGCTTCTCCTCTCGTCGTTCCGTTTTCTTCAATCATTTCCATAGGCGTTTTTTACCTCCTGACAATAATTGTTGAAAACGCCTCATTGAAGCCTCTGTCATCCACTTGGATTGTCCTTTTCCTCGCCGTGGGCCGCTCTAGCGATTTATGGAATTCTCCCTGCATACAACTTTAGTGCATTATCCACTTATATGAGACATTAGGCATTGAAAACTTTTAACTATGATGAAAAAATCCACAAAACTGGCCTGGTTCACCCGGGCGAGAATTCACGGAAAAGAAACGGCGGTCGGGTGAGACTTGAAATGGATGGGCTGAGAATACGGCATCGGATGGGCAAGGTTTCAGGGGCCGCAACGATGGAGGAGCACAAGAAAAATGTGAGTGAAAACATGGGTGTCATAGGCAATCGGGCGGCGGAGAGAAGTGGATCGGAAGCTGAACAGCTCTGCCACCCGCAATGGCAGATGGGACGCAGGTCCGAGACAGGCGACGAGGGGGAAGGAAAGCTCGGGTGAGGGACGGCTGGTCGGACGTCGGATGAAACTCGCATCGGCAGCTGACTTCATCTCCTCAGCCGCAACGGCGGGTGAGCCGGAACTCTAGAGCAAGCGATTTACAACCACGAATCGGGCGTCGGGTGACACTTCAATCGGGCGAAAACTTTGGTCTAGGAGCCGTAACAGCGGGTGAGATAGGACTCAACTTCTTTCAAAAGAGGCCCGATCCAAAGAGAAAACTAACAGCGCTAAGGCCCAATTGCGGCCAAAACATCAATTTTCTTCGTTAAGGCAAAAATTTCATGCTCTACGGGTACTAGAACAGACCATGCGACTCGAGCTGACTGAACGAAGCAAGCACGAAGGCGGGAAATCAACCTCAAACACAAAGATATGCTCAAAGGCGCCAAGCTTTCAACAATCGATCCAAATAAACAATGAAGAGGAGGGGTCCCAGAGTTTAAGTGAAAAAACTAAAACCGGAGAGAAAGGTTGCGGCAGCAACACAGCTCACGGACGGAGAGGAACTTTTGGCGATTTAGTACTTATATGGTTCAACATTTGTTTTGATACATAATGCTTTCATAGGAGCTTTCGACTCTTATCTGCCTTTTGGCATTCAATTCTTGGCATGGGATCATTTATATATAATATAATGTTTACCCTGCTTCCTTTCCATGGGCCCTTTGCTGTCACTCCCTAGGACATTTTAAATGTGATATGGATGGAGCCTCAAAATAGTATTCCAGACCCTTTGATTCTGGTTTATTTTACAAGGGTTAAGCAGGACTTCAATGTGTACATAGCCACTAGAGAAAACTACTAAAATAGAAGAAATTCTTTTAGATAAACAATAATACACAGTCTTATACCCAAGAAATTTAATCATTCCAAAATTCTGATGTTCTCCATGCAACCACGAGTTTGCCTCCTTTATTGAAATCAGTCAAAATTTAGACTAAAACAAAACAGAACTACATACTATCAAAGTGATCCGGAAACAAGATCTTTGCTACTCTATGACGTTAACATGAATTGCATAAAGAGCATGAACGAAGCTCACAAATCCATAAGAAGAGAACTAAACAGCATAGACAACACGCACATAAAAA
>LPNX010037296.1:44220-190750 GCA_001517045.1 Pseudotsuga menziesii | reverse complement strand
TGTCATCATGCCACATCAGCATGCCATGTAGCATGCCATGTCATCATGCCACATGTCACCTTGTGATTGGTCCATACTGTATGGATACCATGTGTCATCCTATGAGTGGTGCCACATCATCATGTTTGTACAGTATGGATGCCACGTGTCACCTTGTTAGTGGTGCCACGTGGCACCTCTTTTTGCCAAATTTGCCTGTTGACCTTATAGAACAGAACGTGATAACTTTCTCATACGGAGTCCGTTTGAGGTGAAACGAACGTCATTGGAATCGTCTCAACGAGCCCTTCGATTTGGTGCTAGTTTTACTGAGATTGGAGGAATTCAAAATTTTGCCTTCTTGGATCCTCCTGGATCACAAAGTAAACGACCAAGTCAAATTATTTATATACAAGATAAAAGAACACAAACAAAACTCAGGAAAAATAAGGTTTGAGAACTAAACCATTTACTGGTAAGTTCTCTTCCCATCCCTATAAATCTTGCAATTTATAAGTTGAGGGGCCAAGCTTTGCCGCAATCTGGAAAGGACCTACCCACAACTGCTGAAATTTCATGTGTTTTCCTTTCTCATCATGGGGGTGGTACCACTTGAGAACCAAATCTCCCACCTCAAAATATTTTGTTCCAACCTTGTGTTTATCAAACCATCTCTTTACTACCTCTTGTTGTTGTTTAAAGCGCTCTTTGGCTTTAGATCGAGACTCTTCTGCCTTCAAGAGATTATATATCCTCATTTGCAAGACTTCATTATCCGATCCTCTGGATTCCTGAGCTATTATGGAAGAGGGTAGCATGATATTGGGGGGTAGAATGGCCTCTTTACCATACACAAGGGTATATGGAGACACTCCTATCGAAGACTTGGGGGTGACTCTATCAGCCCAAGGGGCGTTTGGTAACACTGAGTGCCAACTCCTCTGATTTTCTATCACCGTCTTTTTTAAAATCCTAATCAAATTCTTGTTTGTAGATTCAGCTAAACCATTTCCTTGTGGATAGTAATTAGCAGAGTAATGCAACTTAATCCCTTTCTCATGAGCAAAAGCAGTCAATCTTATTGAGGAAAAGTAAGTAGCATTATCAAAAACTAAAGAAATTGGAACTCCAAACCTGGTCATAATATGGTATTGCAAGAAGTATATGACCGCATCCTCATTTATTTTGCGCAATGGGATGGCTTCGACCCATCGAGTGAAGTAGTCGGTTGCTATCAGAATATACTTGTGTTGCAGGGAAGAATTCAGCTTTATCTCCCCAATGATATCTAACCCCCATTGCTCAAAAGGATCTGTTATTATCATAGGCTTCAATGGTCCTGCTGCTTTAGCTTGTCTTCCACTACACCTTTGACAAATGTCGCACTTTTTGACATGGGCGTGTGCATCTTTGAAAAGCGTGGGCCAATCGTATCCGGATCTGAGAATTTCATGAGCTGTAGTATCTCCGAAAAAATGTCCCCCAGCAGGTCCATCATGCAAATCTGTCATTACCTTCTTCACATCTTCTTTCTCTAAGCATCTAAGAAGAAATCCGTCGTAATTTTTTCTGAATAATATTCCTTCAATAATTTGATGTGAGGCTGATTTAAGACACAGTGCTCTTCTTTTCTTAGAATTCCAATGTTCCGGTAACAATCCTGTCTGGAGGTAATGCACAAGGTCTCGATACCAATATTCCGGGGCTATGAAAAGAGGACATACATCCATCAAATGTAACTCAGCTTCATCTTCCCAGGCATGTTCTTCATTGTTTCTATTTTCAGTCATCAGTTTGCACAACCCTTGCCCTTTAACTATAGAAGCTGACTTGAATTCAAGGACATATTCCTAAAGAGATATTACCCAATTGCCCCTTCTTTCTCCTAACTCCTTCTGTAAGAAAAGAGACCTCATAGCTAGGTGTGGGACGATTACCTTGGTCTGGTTCTTTAGTATGTAGGGCCTGAATTGTTTCACTGCTTTGAACACTGCGTAAGCTTGTTTATCTATAGCCGGGTAATTCAATTCGGCCCCTTGAAGACCAGTGCTCATAAATGATATAGGGAACTCATCTCCCCCATCTTCCTTCTGAGTAAGCACAGCTGCTAGCGAATCATCAGATGCGAAAGTATACAGAATAAAATCTTTATCAAAATCCAGGCTTTTGAGGGAGGGTGCATGCGCAACAACGGTTTTAATCTTGCCGAATGCATTCTTCTCAACATCAGTCCACTTGAATTGTACACTTTGCTTTACCATTTGCTGCAAAGGTTTAACAATTTGAGCGAAATCTGGCACAAACCTTCGCACAAAGTTTATTGTCCCCATAAATGATTGCATGCCCTTTTTATTATGGGGCAAGGGAATCTGTTCAATGGCTTTGATCCTTTCTGGGTCTATGGAGATCCCCTTCTTTGAAACCACGTGACCCAGCAACTTACCTTCCATAACAGTGAACACGCACTTCTTGGGGTTTAGTGAGATACCATATTTTCGGCAGCGTTCAAAAATCTGCTTTAGATGAAACGCGTGTCCTTCTCTCTTCTTCGAGAATATCGTGATGTCATCGAGGTATACTACAACACTGCGGCCAATCAAACCGTGGAAAGTTATGTCCATAGCCCTCTGGAACGTAGCTCCAGCATTTATAAGTCCAAAGGGCATTCTTCTGTAAGCGAAAGTTCCCCACCTGGTCCTGAATGTCGTTTTCAATCTGTCTTCTTCGGCTACTAATACTTGATTGTAGCCTGAAAATCCGTCTAATAAAGAGAATAGTTCAGAACCTGAAACCATTTGCAGTAGTTGATCCATGGGTGGAACAGGATAATTGTCTTTATCTGAAGCGCGATTTAAGTTTCTAAAATCCACACATAACCTGATTTCTCCATATTTCTTCCTTACTGGTACCAGATTTGAAACCCATTCCGAGTGTCTAACCTTAAAAATGATTCTAGCATCCAATAATTTCTTAACTTCACTATGGATTAGAGGTTCCAATTTTGGATGCATTTTCCTCAAAGGCTGCTGATAAGGTTTGACTCCAGATTTGATGGGGATAACATGCTGGATAATACTGGTGTCATACGTCTTCAGATATTCATATGTCTAGGCAAAAACATCTTTGTATTGTCTGAAAAGAATGATGAACTTATCTCTTTCAGCCGGTGAACAACATTTTCCAAGATTCACATATTTAGGCTTCATCTCAGTCCCCAAATTAATCAATTCGAACTGTAGATATGAGCTATGAGTCTTCACATATGCTGGTCTTCTAAATTTTTCATTTAAATCAAACATCCGTTCTAAAGTTTTGACTCCCTTAGGGATGAAATTATCGAATTTCAGCTCGGCCTGATGTTCTTCATCATCAATAATTGCCCCTTTGAATGCCTCGTCATTCGTTAAGCATTCTATGATCTGCTGATCATCATCAAACACTCGTAGGTTGGTAATCATATCTGGAACCGAGGGCCTGAAAAACAATTCAATAGAGCACCGATTATTAGAGGGCACAAGCCTCGCAGCTGATGTGGCCAGCAAATCAGCTGCTGCATTCTTAAATCTTGGGATCGATACAATATTAAATGCATTAAAACATTTGAGTAAATCCCATACTTCATTTTGATAAGCTTTTAAGTGAGGAGAAATGCAATGTATTTGATTCCGAATTTGTTTTACAATTATTTTAGAATCTCCAAACACTTTCAGATTATTTTCCTTTAATTCAATTGCTTTCCTTAAACCTTGAACCAAAGCTTCATATTCAGCTATGTTATTTGTACATTCAAACTCTAACCTACATGAAAGAAAATGTTTGTTCTTCTTGGGGTCAATCAGGACACAGCCGGCTCCTGACCCTTCTAACATTTTAGATCCGTAAAAAAAAAGTGTCCAGAAATCGCTAACTACTACGCGGGAATTTACATCTACTTCTACTGCTAAGTCTACTATTTTACAATCGATTTCATCAGCTTGTGAAAACCAAAGGAGATCAGGCTGAGATTCTGATGTGTTGCTGCCTTCTTCTGCTTGGTAATTTCCTGGTTCTAACGCAATAAATTAATTTCCCAAAACAGAATCCACTGGTTCATTTTTTTCTTTGAACTGAGTAACATTGTGTTTCATGTGGGGCTCCCTCAAAATTTTAATTTGATTTGGGCTTCCTTTATACGGCAGCCACAGATGTGACCAGTTTGAGGCAAAATATCCATTTAGCTTTGCCGACCAGTCCCTGCTCAGAACAAGCCCATAAGCTTCTGGTATGTCAGCCACCACAATATCAATAAATTGACACACCTTATCATTCGAAGACAAGCGGACTAGAACATCCTCCATTTCCCCAATTAACTTCACATTCGTTCTATCCAACTGAACAACCCTCCAGGTGGATGGTTTAGGCTACTCATTTATCCTTTTGTAGACCGACATCGGCATGGCGTTAACCGATTCCCCTGAGTCTACCAAGCAATTATGTACGTTGTGGTTAAAAAATTCAAAAGTGAGGAGAACAGGTGGATTCTTGCTCTTAGGCTTACCTCCTATACTTGCTTCCCCAATTTCTTCTTCTTCCTTGGGCTGATTGTCGGTGGGCAGCCCCTCCTATGATGCTTCAAGTGCTTTCAACAACTTTTCTTTCTGCTGTGGCACCTTGCACATTTCAAATAACGAGATATTTACCCTTACCTTCTTTATATCTTCCACAATGTCATATTCCATCTTAGGTTCGGTGGGATTTGGTTTACCATTATTTATTTTTCCTTCATTGGGCTTGGCGAACACGTTAGTCTATCTAGGACCTTGACTGGTGATGGTAAGTTCCATAATTTTATTAGCTAAGGAGTTATTTTGAAATTTTTTAACATTCCTTTGAAGTCTTTTAATCTTTGGGAGCATGAGACTGTTTTCTTTAGCCAACCCTTGGCTTCTTGTTGTTACATTTGTTTCCAGGATGTCCTCGTGTCTCAAAACATTTTCCTCCTCGGCATAAAACAATGAAACACAGTCCCATAAAACCATGGTCTCATCCTCTTGTTCTTTCGTTGATGTATTGCTGTCTTTCCTTTCTTCATCTTTATCTTCTGTCAATTTAGAATCCAACAACTGATTCATAACCAACGTCATTGAGTTTATCCATTGAGGATAATTCTTTTCAGAGTGGGGTCATTGGCGGAAAGTGCAAAAATTGTCCATTCCTACCTCTGTTAAATTCATAGATGCAGGATTGTGTGGAGGGGGTTGGGATTGATTGTTATCTTCCCTTTTCTTGTAATAAGGTTTGTAGAAATTTTGGGCTTCCTTTTCCTTTTCCGAGTCTATGATTCTGTTAGAAAGCTTCTGCATCATTTTTGCCATTCCTTCAAAATCTGGTGACTGCTCTTCCTTAGGCTTGGTAAACAACAAAGCTTTCCTCCCCACATTTTTTTCTCCTGACCGTTCGGGATAATCCTCGATACTCTCCCTTTCAGCCTCTACTCTCTCCGCCTCCTCATAGGTCTTCGCTAGAGTAGGATTGGCCTTCATTTTGGAAAACATGGACAACTCGGGTCCTAGAGCTGAGGTATAATATTCAATCAGGACTTTATCTGAAGGTTTGTCAGCTTCAGAAAAATTCTTAAGATATGCTGCAAATATTTGGGTGAAACTGTGCACCTTCTCCTTTATTTCTTTCTTTAAGGCACATAGTCCTTTCACGAGAGCTGCATGAGTTTTTTGGGTTGCATACTTACTTCTAAAAATCCTCTCGAAGGTATCCCAATCAGGGATGGAATTTGTAGGCAAACCAAAGTACCATGATGCTGCTGCTCCTTTAGGTGTGTGGGAAAAGTTTGCAAACTACATCCTCATATTCCCTAGCCCTTAATCCTTCTATTACCAAATAGAAACTTTGCAAGTGGTCGTCTACTAGCATCTTCTCATTTGGGTCAAATTTGGGCAACATCTTTTCAAAAGATTGAGGTAAATCATGCAAAGGAGGTGTTAGGTTTAAAGGTGATCTGGCTTTCCAGGCAGGTGGTGGATTCGGTGGGTTGGGTGGTTGATTTGCTTTTACGCCTACCATGAGTCTGGGTGGAGAGTGAGGGGGTGAGCGAATATGAGTATGAACAGGAGAACTGTGAGGAGCATCTAGGCCTACTTGATTCAAAGGCTGTACAACTTCCTGTAAGGCTGTTTCTACAAGTTATTCCTAATCCCCAACCAGCACTGAGTCTTCCAATATAGGACGATCTTTCCTTTTATATTCTCTTTTGGGCAATTCAGGGATAATTGAAAATCCTCCAATCTTCTTCACGTATGCCCTAGTGTGTCTTCTTAGATCATTAACAACTTTGTTGTCGACAAAATACAAATGTTATGTACCCCCCTCTTCAGGAATTGGATTGGAAAACAAACTGCCTCCTGCACTGTTACCGGTGAAATGATCTAAGGAAAACGGGTTTCCTCGGCCAGCCATGCACTGGCGGCCCTCCTTTTAGCGCCAGAAACTGTTGAGGCCTAGAAAATTGTAGGCAACAACAGCAAGGGATTCTCCCCAGTCAACGTTCCCAACTAGCTCATGACTGTTTGGTATAGGGAATCCGTCCGGTTTGCGGTCCAGCTACCGTAGGTCAAGTAACAAAAATAAAAGGTTCTACCGGTTGCGGCCTGGTCCATCGTATATAATTTTTTGTATTTTGACTTTAAGTATGATATGCAAGTGCCTACCTAACATGCCGATTGATTAATAATTTAAGGAGTGTTCACAATGTGATGCGCAGGTTCTTACCTCTCGTCTTAAACTCCCTCACATCTAAATCTCACACAATTAGAAAATAAATACTAACTAGGCTATCTCTAGAGAGCTAGATATTAATTCATGAGTAATGTAATACTGTTCACATGTTACGACAAATCATAGATAGCTGTTCCTAGAACCAAACATATAAACATGAATAAAAGTGTACATGACAAGATAGCTCATCAACAATTAAAACTTCCATTACTCATAGTGGAAAACATCACAGAATATACTAGAGAACATTCAGGTAAGAACATAGGTTCATAAAGTTAGAACACTCTCACAATTAATGAAACACAGTCGAAAACAAAATAGTTCCCCTTCAACATTGTTCATTTATCACATTGGAACATTCCACATAGCACCTTCTCCAACAGGCAAAATTTGTAATTTTCTTATTGTAAAACAAAGTAGTTCCTCTTACAAACAATAGTTCACAAGTTTTTCTAGGGGAAAAAGCCCCTGTAAACTCTAACTTTCCTATATTTAAACCAAATTAGCCAGCCGCTCGGGCTGCCCCAACCGTGTGACCTTTGGGCTCCTCAAAACCGTCTAATATCACCATTTTGTCTTTTCCACGAGTACTCATGATTCACTTCATGCATTACGTTTTCAGATTTTAACTTATGAGTACTTAACAAAGCAGGATCCGCTTGGTAATTGACGAATCTTTCCAAGCCTGGGCTTTTGTCACCATCAATTCTGCCTTGTCTTTCGTTTGTCTTCCTTGAGATTCCATCGATTTCAGTACGCACTCTGTCTAACACTGCCCAGCCAACTTTCTGCTGCTTTGTCTCCCAGCTATGCCTTCTCATAGTAGTAATCTGAAAAAGTCTCTTGAGTCTGTCTGCAATTAAATGACATTTATCATTAATTAGGACTGCATCTTTTCAATCAAACTACATCAACAAAACGAATAGTCATCAAAAGAGGACCTATATTGTGCTCTCGTCATGAAAACCTTTAACAAGTACCAAAACCACTGTCGCCCACACAGGGGTTTAAAACTCACAAAATGACGGGAAGAGAAAAACTTATCAACGGCTTAAAACATTAAAACATCGGCTGTGTAGTCTCACTCACAGCTACGTCAGCAGGTCTCAAACAGGCAATGGGATCCGTGAGACTGTTAAGTTTATCGGAGTCGAAAGAGCTAAAATCCAAACTCTGGGCGGAAAAGTTCCCAGTCGGTGAGCGAAAAGACATCAACGTCAGACAATTAGTGCGTTACATAGCTGCAAGGGTGGAGGAGGAAAGACTACAGACTCCGATTCAAAGACAAAGCGACGGAAACCCAACAAAGTCTCGGCGGGCAGAGCAGTTATATGGTGGATACCTAGTTCGCTTGGGAGTCGCAAGAGCGGAAGATAAATAGACTACAGCCTCCGATCCAAACCATAAATTTTGCTATGGTGCAAGATCAATGTAAAACACTAAGTGTTCGGACCAGCTTAAGGTCTCGCAGTGGTCCAAAAAACTTGTTTCACTTCCGAAACAGCGGCTTCACAAAGACCAACTATTCCGACTCAACTTTGACCAACCTCTAATAATATAAACAAGTCAAATGATACGACACGACAATGGAGAAGTGAAGATCCTCTTGCAGAATAATCATCGTTCAATTTCTGCAACAGAGGCTCCCTAAGGAAACATGGCTCCGATATGTTGTTTAAAAGGCCTTCGAAATAGTGGTTAGCATGAGAAATAAGCTTCCGAGAAGAAATCGCAGCTCAAAGGGCAACAAACCAAACTCTAAATTCCGCAACCCACAACCTTTTCAAACATAAGTAATTTTCCGAAAAGCAGGAAGAGAGTTAACCTCAAAATAGTCCGAAATTAAAGCAAAAACAAAAGAGTTCATGGATCCGAACGATTCTAGGGAATGCTAAAATTAACAAGGGGGTCCAAAATTTGAAAATTTAGGGAAACAATTGCTGCTGCAACAGCAGGAAAAGTGATGCCCATGGAAAACCGTGCTTTTTATGCCTAAACAGGCGGTGGCACCGCTCTGTCTCAAGGAGACAAAAGCGGTGCCACAAAGTGCGCCCAAGAGATGAACGGTGAGGCCAAATTAGGGCTTTTGAAGTATTTCTAAATGTTGATTATGTGTTCTAATACTCCAATTTTGGTTTTTGAGAGGTCATCTTAGTCAAGATGGTGGTGTGGAAATAAATACAACACGAGGATGATGATGCTAGAGTTGGGGCAGATGCAGCTTCTATAGTTGCATTATGGGGCTATGGGCTCCTAAAGTTTTTCCATGTATCGAGTATGAAGTCTCATGTGAGACTATTAGAGTACACTTTGAGGATGTGGAATACTGAGAAGCAATACTTTGAGGTGGGTGATCACATTCTTATAGTGGAGGTAGAGGACATATACTTCCTCACCACATTGTCCAGGAGAGGTGAGCACATCTCACTGTCGGGTCCTCGGGGAGGAGACGTCATGACAAAAGAAATGATAGATCGCCACTATTTTTTAGACACTTAGATGTTTGGGAAAGAGACTTCCATCAAGGAGGTGAGGGATCTACCTCTCCAGATGATTCTTTTTACCATGCATAGGGTTGTAGGGATACAATGGGATCATCAGGCTTCCCAAGCCCATATGATTTATGCCTTGGAGGCTATGGCTCCCATGGTCTATAACTGGGTTTAAGCTCTACTGAGTGTGTTCAAGGATCAACTGACCAAGTGTCGATAAGGAGAGTTAAAACAGTTTGGCTATGGGACTATCTTGGAAACCTTCTTCTTCGAGAGGGTTCCCCTTCTGAGACCTTAGGTGACCTTTACGGAGCTGAGAGCACGATACCCTTGCATGCTGTGATGGGTAGAGATCATGGTTCGCATCGGTGGCAGTGGGGCCAAGGTCAAATATGGGAGTGCGTTCTTCTGTTGGTTGGATGACCAGCTTCTCATGGTGGAATACTACGCATATGCTGGCACTGACTTCAATGGGACCTTGATCTACCTTTACCGGCAGGTGCCCAATGGGGCGATATTGGTAAGAAGACAACTCAAGAATTTGATTATTTTTTGCATTTTTGTGTTTTATAATTTTTATGAATGATGATGAGACCTAATGTTTTCATGTAGATGTTGGAGATGCATGACCTGGGGGATCTTTCCCAATTGATAGACGAGTGGGGGCCTGCTTCGTACATAGAGGGGACGATGAGTTAACCGAGTTATAGGATAACCTCAACTGGTTGACTCTGGACATTCCATATGATTCTATTGATGACCTCCCTAGGAGGTACCATAGACACACAACTGGAGTGTCAGGTCGATCCAATTGCTTGCTACGGAGGGTAGCCAGGGATATCATGTGCTATCATGAGCACCACTAGACGTTCTACATGATGTATACACTGAAAGCTAGCTAGATTCAGGATTTTTGCCATTTTTGTATATCTGAAATCCAGAGTGCTTCAGTTGGGGTCTCGTGATCATATTTTGTAAAACACTTATACATACATACTTATTTACGATGTTTATATGCGTTCAAATGGAAATTGATATTTACATGAGTTTCTATGTGTCTTTTACTATTTATTTTATTTTACAATGGACCATGTTTATTTATAAAAGTTATGTATGGGAAATATACTAGTCTAAAATGTAGTTTTCCAATTAGTCAACAATCGTGTTATAAGACCTAGGAATGTGCCTATAAGTGATTGATTCAAACGACCTTTCTAACAGATGCACTCTTCGAAAAAGATGAATAAGTGTAGGGTTTTTGATGGTATAAACGTGGTTTAAATGAAAAACAACTAGCTGTGAGTCCATGAATACTACCAAGTCATGAATGTCCCGAGATGCAGCCTCGGTCAACAAACCTATCACTGCTTTATACTCGATGATGTTGTTGCTAGCTAGACCAATACAAACTACTCTTGAACTGACTAAGTCATGTGCTGGGGAATACAAAACCCAAGCAACTGAAGCGAGGTTCAAGGTATGACAACAAGCACCATCAACAAAACCATAAAAAGCCATCCGATCTGCATAACCAAAACATGGTATAAACAATATTGACAAAATCTCAAAACCATATTGAAAAGCAAAAAACCACCAAAAAGTCAAAAAATATACATATATACAAGATACCATACAAGAATGACTTCAATCATAGTACATTTTTAGGTACAACCTGTTGCGAGGTTTCCCAAAAGGTATCCCATCGTAGTCTACAAGCTCGTAGGCCCATTTCTCTAAAACTTTACTAATGACAAAGGGATCATACCACATAGATTCAAGCTTCCCCTTCCCTAGCTTGTCATGTCTCTGATCGTAAGTCAAAACCATGTCACCTTCATTAAAGATACGAGGTTGAACAGACTTATCGTATTAATCCTTATCGCATTTTTTGTGTGCCTCGTTAGCCAAGGCAGCATCTCTTCTATTTTCATCAAGGTTTGTCAAGTACAAAAATCATTCTTCTTCGAAGGAAGTGTTCAGGATAAGTTCTACTGCAATTTTGAGCGATGGGATTTGACATTCGATAGGAAGGAAAACTTCTAGTCCATAAACCAATTGAAAAGGTGTGAAACCAGTTGTTGTTTTAACTGAAGTCCTATAAGCCCACAGTGCGGAAAAAAGAGTCAAATTCTAGTTGGATTTGTGATCTCCAACCATCCTATGCAACATAGTTTTCAAAAATTTGTTAATGGCCTTAACTTGACCATTAGCCTATGGGTAATACAAAGTTGAGTTTTCATGGTTAAAACCCAACTTAGCACTCAACTCAGCCATCATCTGATTGTAGAAATGAGATCTGTGGTCAGTGACTATGGCTTGTGGAACTCCAAATCTAGCTATCACATGATTAAACAAAAATAGGGTGGCAGTCTTGCCATCCTCTTCATATGTTGGCATTGCCTCCACCCATTTTGTAAAAATCAATGACTATGATGATTTAACCATGCCCCCCGAATGAGGTAGGTTTACAATGCATGAAATCAATACCCCACTTGGAGAAAGTGCCAACAACAATGACGGGGTGTAGAGGAGCATGTTGGGTGCACCTTTTAGGATAAAATAGTTAACAGGGTGGGCATTTCTTAACTGCCTCATGAAAATCTTTGAAGATTGAGGGCCAAAAATACCTAGCGTGAAGGATTTTCTAAGCTGTTGCCATCATAAAAAGATGACCGCCACATGCTCTAGAGTGGCAATCATTCAAAACTTGTTCAACCTCTTCATGTGTAAGGCACAGTTGAAGAATAGATTCAATACAATGTCGATACAACATATCATTTAGAATGAGACAATACTTTGTGTGGTGACGGATGTGATGATGATCGTCATTGGATATGTCGGGATGAAATCTATGGGTCTGGAGATAAATGATCAAATATCCATACCATGGGTCGGTTTTGCTGATCAGGAATGAAAATTCATCCGAAAATGAATCATTGGGCTCAGCTTCCATTGGAGCACAGGGAAGGTCACACATTAACTCCGCAAAAAACAAGGACTTCTTCAAAGTAGCCTTAGCAAACTCAAGATCGAATTCCTATAAGATGACGATCCAACGAGAATATTTCCCCCCTAGTACTTGATGAGTTGAAATGTAATACATGGGGTTTTGATCTGTGAGAAAAATTGTAGTGTGTAATAAAATGTAGTGACGAAATTTTTGCACAACAATGACCATAGCCAAAGCTAGCTTCTCCACACGTGAGTAATGGGTTTTGAAGTCAAGAAGACTTACTTAGGCAATAAACCACGTGTTCTTGGCCGTTGGGATCTTCTTGCACTAGAACCATACCAATAGTAGTAGTGGAGGCATCAACATACAACATAGAGTCTTTTGAGTAATTTGGGGGGTGCAACACCAATGAATGTGTCAAAGCGTGTTTCAAATTATCAAAAGCTCGTTGGTCTTGGTCATTCCATAAGAACGGGGTGTCCTTCTTAAGGAGACATTTAGCCATGCATTTTTTCTGTGAAGTTTCATTCAAAACGACGAAGAAATTTTTGCTTCCCTTGCAAACTTTGGAGTTCATTGATATTAGTTGGGGCGGGTAAGGCAAAAATAGCAGCAATTTTCAAAGGATCTATTCGGATTCCATCTTTGGAAACCACAAATCCAAGAATACGTCGAGTCTTAACACAAAAGACACATTTGTGTGGATTAAGCCAAATATTATAATGACGACACCTAAGGAAAATGTCTCTAAGGTGCCCTGGGTGGTCTTCTGGTTGCTGTGAATGAGCAAGGAGATTGTCCAGATACGACTCCACAATGTGCTTAATATCGTGAAAAGCTTGGTACATGGCACACTGAAATGTAGCTCCGACGTTTTTTTAAACCAAAAGGTAACTTTCGATATGCAAACTTTCCCCATGAAAAAATGAATGTCGTTTATGCTGATCAATGGGTAGAATTTCGATCTGATTGTAGCCGAAAAATCCATCCATAAAAGAAAAGATGACACTCCCAACACAGTTATCAATGATTTGATCGATGTGTGGAGTAAGGAAATTGTCCTTGGGACAATCCTTATTTAAATCTTAGAAATTGATACAAACCCTAATAGTGCCCTGCTTCTTAGCTACAGGGACAATATTAGACACCCATTCTGTTAGTGGTACAAGATAAATAAACCCCGCTTTCAGAAGTTTCTCCACTTCGGCTTTAATAGTTGCAACCTTCCTAGGATGGACTTGACGTAGTTTTTGTCAGACCGGCCTTGCCGTGGGAAATTTTTTAATCTCATGTACAACAATGGCTGAATCAATCCCATGCATTTCTTCATATGTCTAGGTAGAAACATCTTATAACTCTTTGAATAGAGCTCTATAACTTTCAGTTTTTTTTGTTGAACAGTTATGGCCTACATGAACATGCTCAACAGTTCTAGGCTTGACTGATATGTCAATAGGGGTTGTCTGAGTGATGTTGCAAATGTTTCCTTCGGAATCAGTGCCTTGCAACAATACAGGTGTTTGAGGATTGCTGACAATATAAGTACTAATAAGTGACAAAATATCAAAGTCTATCGAACTGGCATTGGGAAGGAAAAAGGATCTATGGTGATGATATTCCCATATAGGTTCATCCACACTCATGATCTCCATAATGGAGTCATTCGATGGAAAATTCTATGAGAGATAGTCTAGAGTCGGGAGAGACGGTTCTAGCCAATAGAGAAGGTGGTAAGGATCCGAAGCCACCAGATGAAGATCATCAGAAAGGACATCAGAAGCAGATTGAACAACATCATAGAGTGCTTCATAAGGGCCTAGAGAGGATGACTCAACAAATTCTTTACCTCTAGGACTGTGGTTGGTTGTGGAAATCATGTTCATAGTTTCCACTTCTGCACTAGGAGGGGTTGAGGGAAACACTCCCATGAAGGTTGAATCCTTCAACATACCTATCCCAACCGATTGATAAGTTAGAGGGGATTGGCCTAGCATAGGGATATTATTTGCAGTTGGGGTAGTAACATCTGGTGAACAAAAATCGAGTTGATCGATGGTCACAATCTTCCCTAAATGAGGGAATTGGAGAGTTCAATTTTTTTTTGAGGTGACAACCGTCATAGAATAGAACCAGTTTCTCCCTAATAGAAGTTTGTAATCCAATGGGGCATAGACTACCTCCACTTGAATGGAAATAGTCTTGCCCCCAAGCTCGACTAAAAGGGCCAATAACAGACCATGAGGTTGAAAACCTTGTCTGTCGAAAGCTTTCAAGGTTGTGGGTGACTTCATAAGTTTGGGAGAACTGATGGCTCTCCAACAAGCCACAGACAATACTGAGGTGGAAGCTCCTCCATCCAAAATAGTCCTATGGACCTTCCTCCCAACTACTCTGGTAGCGATTTGAAATGTGAGCTGGTGGGGTAGTCTAGACTTGTAATTCTCCACATTAAAATGGATCAAATTAGTTTTATCTGGGTCTAATGCTCCTAAAGATGTCAACAAGTTTTTGCGCTGTGTGGGACAACTTTGGAGTACCTCCAAGGTAGACATTGCACAAGGTGCTTAAGCCAAATCTTCAACAACATTGTAGAATTGTGCAGCTTGAGCATTTGGATTAAAAACAGACTTCCTGAGGGTACTCTTGGGTGGGCACAAAATCAAGTCGAGATTAGGTTTCTTGATTGTAAGAGGACCATTAGACGAAGAAAGAGAAGAACTAATGGAAGGTGCTTTCTCAGAAGAAGGGTTTTTGTCCTTCTTATCTATAGATTTGTCATATGACCGACAACAAGTAGTCAAACTAATAGTTTCTGAGGACATCATCCTGATTTCTTCCATAGAATTAGAGGTTCCTAGAGAAGACATATGATCTATCAATTGTTGTTGAGACAAAAAGGGGTTGGTAAGCACTGCCAGTGTAGGGTTACTTTTCAAAAATTTGGTAATCTCTTCACAACGAGGGCACTCCTTCATGAAGTGGTCACCACCACACAATAGACAAGGATACTTAGCCTTCCTCTTGCCTTTATTGTCATTCTCTGGGGCTGTAGTCTTGGGATTCTCCTATTGGTTTTCAGGCTGCTTTTTATTTTTTCCTTTTCCTTTCTTCTTATTACCAGGTGTCTACGTACTTTGAATAACATTCACCTCGACGGAAACTGTAGGAGTAGAAGTAATATGTTGCTTGGAAGGCTTAACTGCTGATGAGGGCTGGATTGAGCTGACAATCCCATCAACAAAAGTTTCTACAGGTGGCTTGGTAGGGTTTGTGCTAGGATGAGGAGCTTGAGGGATTAGGTCATATAGAGTTCCGGACTGGGAATAAACCAAGTCCAGATACTGAGTGCGACTGATAACGTGCTCTTCAGTAACAACAACACCCATAGCCACATCTCGGGCAATGGGAGGCAACAAGGATTTCATGAACCAATCAACCAATAATTCGTTTGGAATAGAGCTTTAATAAGCCTTTACTGTCTCCTCTACTCATGAATATGATCAAATATGTGTGTGGAGGTATTTTGATGAAGTGATGTCAAAATGTCCATACCAGTTTCGTAACTGATGGGTAGCTGGAAATGAGTAAGAAATACTATTTCCAATGAGCTAAAGTCCACAAATGAATGTTGTGGAAGTTCAATGTACCACTTTGTAGCCGTACCAATCAAATTTCACTGAAAGAGCCTTAAACAGACTGAATCATCCATCAAGGAGTTGGAAGAACACCATAGATGGAAAGTCATAACATGGTTTTTTGGATATTCTCCCTACTTCCCATCAAATTTCAGGATATTTGATGGCAACTTTACTGGAATTGTATGCCACGAAGGGTTATGTTGGATGAGGTCATTAATCAACTTGGATAGATCAGTCAAGTACAAAATTGATAAAAAAGGAAGTTGGCGATTAGGTTGCACATAATGGTAGTATTGATAAGGCATCTGTATACCAGTAGGACCATAGGTCGATTGATACACTGGCCATTAGGGATTCGTATTCGCAGATGATCCTCCTGAAGATTTGCTAGATGGATGCGGGCCTCCGGGAGGAGGGTTTCCTCCAGGTGGTAGTGGTGGTGGTCCTCCACTAGGCAGGCCTCCACTAGGTGGTCCTCTTCCAAGTGGGCCTCCAAAAGGTGGTCCGCTAGAAGGTGGTCAACCAGGAGGTTGTCCTCCAGGTGGTGGCCCCCCAAAAGGTGGTCTGCCAGAAGGTGGTGGTCCTCCAGGAGGTGGTCCACCAGAGGGTGGTATACCATAAGGTGGAACTTCACTAGTTGGGCCTCTGCCAGGTGCCCCCCTTAGGTGGGCCTCCTCTAGGTGGCCCTCCAAAAGGTGGGCCACCATAACCTCCAGTAGTATTGATGGGTATTCCTCCAGGCATAGGCATATATGACCAATTGGGTTGCCCCCATGGTGTAAACATGTTTCCAGGGTAAGAAATACTGGTATATACCATTCTTGTAGATGTAGGTTGAAAGTTCACATTACTTATGGATGGTAGATTTCTCAGATGGGTTATCCCCAATAAATTTGATTAACAATGGGTTGTACCCCTAAGGGGTGCCTCGTACTAGAAGGGGGAGTAACCACTTTGGTTTTCGTGGAAGGAAATACAAATGTTGACTATCCTATAGTAGGGGTCTACCTTGTACCTGATGTGACTCCACTAACTACTGATGCAACTTGAGTTGGAGGTTTCCCCCTAGTGGTAGAAGATACGAGAGAGCCAAAAGAAGACCCTAGATTTTGAACCAAAGTAATAGGGTTGGAAGGTTGTCTTCGATTAGGAACTATTGATCCTTGAGCTGGTGATGTCAAACTAAGAGTTACTTGAGACGTTGAGAGTGCACGGTATCCAGGAGGGGTTGATTCTGAAAGACGTGGTAAAAGAGCCAACATGGGCTCCCGACGAGGAAGAGTTGAAGCAGTGAAGTTCGCAAGGTGCTCCTGAAAATTATGTAAATGATCCACAGTCAATTGGAGCCTTCTATACATTTCCTCATTTGATGGAGGGATAAAAAAGGATGGTTTAGTAACAAAATTTGAAAATTGCTTGACCCATGGAGGTTCTCCAAAAAGGAGCATTAGGGCCATATTTTGTCCCCTTGGTATCATTAGACGGGCGATCAACCCAATTCGATGAACCAACATGACCTTCCATTGGAAAATGAAAGGTAGTATCAGCCATAGGAGGATTTTCGACTAAGGGATTATTGTATGTATTGAATTCTTCCCCCACTTCCATAGCTAGATTCTCTTCCACGTGAGAATCAACTGCGGCTCCTTGGTCTATGGCTTCCATTGGTATTTATCCTGCAATAGGAGGGAGGTCAGGTGGCAAGCCTTGAACTCTTTTGGATCGTCTCAAAGGAAACTCATCCAGATTGCTGGTCACTAAAAGCCTAACCTAGGGTTTCAAAATTATAAAAAACACACAAAACCTCTCCTACACAAGCTAAAGGCCACAAGCAAACTTAGGTGATAAGAGGGTATGATAAAATCTAGTTCGTCACTAGTATTTTCAAGTCTTTGCAACTCACGATATACTGTAGGGTCCAACAGTAGAGTGTGACAAGGAGGATTGGGACTGTACCCTTTCCTGAATACCCAATTACTTGGATGATATGTGTGTAGTAGTCTCCATGAGTGTTGTTCTCGATGTATTGTGCTGACAAGACGACCAAAATGGTTTTTCTCAGATGGTTTATGGAATCCTATAAGGGTCTCCCGATATACACAAGGTACATGGGAGCTCAAATCCATGTTAGTGTTGTCTAAGCACAACCATTCAGAAGGGGTACTTCAATATACAATCGAGTACGTGAAGTACCTGTCTATATACCTCAAGGGTATGTAAAAGGTCATTCGATATACCGATGGTACATGGAAGAACCACATAGTTACTGGGATGCAGTGCAAGCAATTAAACAACAGCTCCTATGTTTAAAGACGCCAGAACACGTCTTTATCCTATCACTCAAGTTACTAATTTTTATAACCTATAGCTACCGTTAATTTTATCTGGAACGATTAGGTGAATGCATAAAGTGTGTACAGAAAAGTAAAACCATGCAGCATGAGATGCAAATTCTTCACTTTACTGTTCAAAGTATGCCTTACTTACGAGAAGGAGAGAGTGTTTCAATTTTGTTTCAAAACAAAACATTTCCCAAACAGTCACACTGAACTTATCTTTTCAAAAAATGCAAACAAGCAACAAAACTTCTAAATTGATCTTGAAAGTAAGAATAAAGTAAGATCTCTTTTCCTAAAAAGAAAGATACTAGCACTAAAAGGCACACCAAGCACTTTTTAACGTTCTTCAAAAAATTAAAAGATTTAATTTATAACTATGATATTTTATTTTTGGCGAGATAAGAACGTATAAAAGAAAAAGAATAACATGGATGTCTGAAAGCTTGTGAAGCTAATCAGGGCTCTGATGGTTTGTCTTTAAATACAATTATGATCAAATCTCAAAAAAAATTCTTTGAATCAAAAGCAAAAGGCAGTCTTTCATAAACTTACAAAGAACAAAAAAGCAAAAAGGAAAAAGCAAAGCTTCCTTTTCAGTTTATCAAACAGTAAAAAGAGATATAACTATACTGACTCCTAAGCACTCCTTTTGAAAATCAAAACCAAGCATACAAGAAACTAGATAGATGGATGTAACCTAGCTCTTAGAAATCCCAAAAAACACACAGAGCAGAAAGAAAACTTAACTAAGCTTTGAATTCACAGGGGTGTGAAAACCCTACCTGGAACCGCTTGCAGAGGCTTGGTGGTAGAGCGTTACCACTTGGGCACCGTATTTCATCCACTATGATAGATCGATGGCACCGCTTGATGTCTACTGAGTAAGCATGGTGGCACCGCTTAATGTCCTCTCTGAATGCACGGTGACTCCTGTAGATGTCAAAACAAAAAAATGGCGAAACAATGGAAGTTAAGTGTTGAAATATTGGAATCAAATCATGAAATTAATAGGAAAATTAAGTACAGAAAGTAGATGTGCTTCAGATCTGAGTTGATATGGTTATACCGAACCAAGATATCACTATAAAATCTAGTAGATCTGATCACTAAAAGGTTGGAGTTTGGATTTTAGCCAAGAGTTTGAAAACCAAGGAAGATCAGATGTGCTGAATGCTCTTCCCTAGTATGGTCGCTCGATTTGTTGCTAGAAATATCGCACCTCTTGCTGACAAGAGTTGTTTCTCTAGGTATGAATGGTTCATATATAGAACAAATGAGTGATAACAAGGATGGAAGACTTCCCCTAGAGCTTGTAAATATCTGGAATGAATCCTTTTGCTATTCTATAAAGTGATGTAGTTGTCTCCTATGGTGATGAATCTCCATGGATGTACCTGCACAAACACATCGAACAAACAAGCAAGGTCAAAGGTACTAGAACATAGTCTAGAGTTCTATATTAGTGACTAAGTAATCCAATAATAAAATGAATGATTGCAACATAATACATTTTACGAGAAAGGAACCATCTTTGCATTAAAAATGAAGAAGAAAGCTTACAACCATTGCCTTAGTGTTGTGATGCTCCTTCACATGCCATGCCTTGTCATCGAAAGATCCAACTTTCTCCTTCTATGGTCACTCTAGATTTGGCCAGAACCTCAGTGCAATAGCATAAATTTTCTCTCCCTCAACCATGGGGAATGAGCCAAGTTTTATAGGCCTTGGGAGGATAGGGATGGTTGAGAAAATGGTGGATCAGGTGGAAGGGAGATCCTACTAGGGGGGATCTCGAGTCCAGGTGGTCCACAGGAGTAGGGATGAGGGTGCCACAAAGTATTCATTCGAAAAGCTTTGTGAATCTTCTCTTTTTCTCTTTTAAACTCGAGCACCGCTTTTCCTCTATGTAGATAGAGCGTCACCAGGGTGGAACCACTCTTTGATCAAGGAGCATAGGCGGTGGAACTGCTTGTTGTCAAGAGACAATGGGAGTTACTAAAGAAGGTAATGCTTTTTGTATTAAAGGAAAAGGCAGCGCTGGACTCAAATATGGAAAATAGTAGTTTGGGCCAATGTCCAACTTCACAGTTTGGGATTTGAGGGCAACTTCTGATGTTTTAGGCCTCAACACATGATGGTGAAAATATTTATAAGATCTGTTTGTAGCCTAGTTTTAAGATTTCTAGGATTCTTATAGCCAGTATTTATCCAATTTTTGATAGCAGAGCGCACTGCTCTTAGTTTTGACTCCCAAATAAAACTGGTTGAACCATGATAATGCTGATTCCAAACATATTTGATTAAATCTAAGATTTTTCCATCTTGCAGCTAGATCAAGTTGAAGTAGAAGGGGATGGGGACGATATTTTTAGGTTGGGTTAAGGTCAAGACAATGGGCTTGTGATTTGAAACTACTGAAGGGAGGGAAAAGGAGGTAGGGAGAAGATATTGTTGAAGGAAAAGAGAGCTTACCAGAAATATATCTAGTCTTTCCATAATACGACCTACTCCAGCTCTTTTGTTGCTACAGGTGTACTTCCCATTCCTTAGAGGAGTGTCTAACAAATCCATATTCGAAATTAGGTCCTCCATTTTCTCACCAAATGGATCCCTCATCATTGTTCCTCCACGTTTCTCCTGCTGCGACTTGGTGGTGTTGAAATCCCCAACAATAATTATATTTTTTCCCCGCAAAGTTCTTGTGTAGCTTGAAAAGATCCTCCCAAAAGAATGCCTTGTCTTTGTAATGCATTGGCCCATATACATTGCATATGTATATCGAGTTTGAATTATCCTTTTCCTGTATTTCGATAAGGATCCAGTGATGGCTTTCCCTCGTTTATTTTATTGAGAATTTGTTTGATATTAAGGTAGCTATTCCCCCAGAAGTTCCTATGGAGCTAATGGCTTTCACATGGCAATTTTTCCAATATTGTGAGAGCACCATTGTATCCACATCCAACGTTTTTTTCTCTTGCATTAGCAGAATATCGAGCCTCTCTATTTTTATTATCTCTTTTATTGCTTCTACTTTGATAGTGCCTCCTAATCCACTGCAGTTCCAAGAGACAACTTTTATCATTTCTCAAGCGATTGAGATCCTGCTCGGGATCTGCTATCCATTTTTGTCCCTCCTGGGTTTCTTGGGTATTGTAGAAGTTTTGTTTATTCAAGGCTTCGTTGTCTTCCCAGTTCTAGTTCTCTTTTAGCTTCCTGTTCTCTGTGGTATCTTTGCGAATTTCTCCCTCTAGTGTTTGATTGCATAGTTAACTCATGCAATTACTATGAGTGAGGAGGCAAATGGTCTATAATGTCCCTTTTTTGGAATTTTATTAAATGACCATTTTTTTCACTTTTTCCCCAATTTTGACCTTAACTAGTTTTGATGTCTAGACCTCCAAATTGACCCAAATGCTTCCAAATTTTCTCTGAAGGTAAATGAATGATAATATAACTTAAATATTATTATCATGTATTTTTTGTGACCTCCCAATTACTTCTTCAAACTTTTTTAATGTTCTGTTCAAAGTAGGAGTCTTTACTAGCAAATTGGGGCTCCAATCCCTCCCGGGTAATTGCCGGAAATGGCTTCACAAATGATCCCAAAGTCACTTGAATTTATGAATAGAGGCTGGGTATGTGTAAGGTACCTTTTCAAATTCTCATATTCACCATGGTTCAGTTCATACAGGCTGTTATGATTATTTCCAAAACAACTCCCAAGTCACAATTTCAACCCTTGGGGAAAATGCACCAAATCTTCTCCCAATGCAATAAAAATGAGTAAATAGGCTTCAAATGCTTAAGTAATGAACATGAGACTTGAAATACACATTATTTACATTCCATCTATCAAAAATTTATCAGATATACATTCCTCCATTCGAAATAATAAGCATTACCATGGCATATATCAAAATGGAGTGGAAATGGTCATTGTTTGCTCATTAAAAGTCATTTTGACATACAAATATTGGGAATTTCGACTTGAAACTTTTTGAGAATGAAGAAAAAATCATATTTAACTGATTACAATTAGAAATGGACAATTAAAGGCTCTCCCAATTCAAAATCATTAGCATTACAATGGTTCACAACAAGATAGTGGGGAAATGACACTATTTCTTCATTGTTCAACATTTTTACATTAATTCTTTTGGGTATTTTTACCAGAGAATTCTCGAAATGAAATATAGAGCATATAAATCAGCACATAATATAATTGGCATTATAATCTTCCCCAAAGAGATCAATATCTCACCCAAAACACAATCCCTCCATTGGCATGAATATGGTGTGAAAATTGGAAATAGTTGAGAGAGAGTGCTGCCATAGAAGAATACACGTGATTTCCTGTAGATTACACCTGCAAATAAGACTCCATTAAATCTCCATGAAATACCTGAGTGGCATTTCCAAACACCAACTAGGATGGGAATCCTTCACCCTCGAAATTGGATTAAGCAAGAAAACTAGTCATCCATTAGCTCTCACAATTCACAAATGAGCAAAAGCCTCTTCTCATGGATGATCCCTATATTTTATAAACATTATTAGTCTTATAAGGTTCCAAATCCATCCATAAACCAAATACAAGTCGAATTGGTGTGGTTGCTCATGCTATGCCATGGGGCCTCTCTCTTCACCTTCCCTCTTCTCCCAAATTTGCGCAGGAGCCTCTTGGCCTTCTCCAACTCCCAAATTCGACCTATAAGATGATATATTCAGTCCTGACATGTTCATTATTTCAGTATGTCATCCTTCCGATCTGAATTGTATCATAACTGTCATAGAATCTCCATCATTGGTGTCATAGATGTCATAAATGTAAGGGGAATCTAGCCAAGTGTCCATGAAACTCCCATTTGGCTCTTCCTCTCCCATGTAAGTTACAATTCATCCCAAATTATACCTATGAAGTATATGGACAACTATATTAACCTCATAATCCATACCAAAACATTAGGCTTCCCATAGATTTGAAATTACAAGAGGAGGATGCCATTTAACATAGGAATTCTAGCTTGAGTGGGCCCCATAGTCTCCATGTGTCTCCATTCTCCATAGAAATTTCATTTTTTTATTGTATTTATTTAATAAGCTACATTATTAAATATTTATCCTCTTCTAATGTTTAAATATCATTTATTATCCCCATTATTCCAAATCTCAAAGCTTCCACCCCCAAGCTAGGAAACTAGTGATTTTCTACCTTAGCAATTATTTGACTTTTAGCATCCCTTCGACAACTTTCATGAATATGGAAAATGTGATTTAGCCATTGTGATCCAATGTAAAATTTGGGACATTACAAATCCTCCCTTCCCAATATTTCTTGTCCTCAAGCAATTTCAAACATGGTTGTTGAAGAACCTGCTTTCTGTATGATTCTTTGAAGTTGCCACTGAGATGCCCACCTTGAGTCTTTGAGTTTTCATGAATATTTCAGAGAGGAACCACCATTCTTGCTGATGCACTACTCTTATTAAAATCACCTTATTAAGTGGGGAATCCATCTCCCATACTACTTTTTTCCCAAATAATTTGAAATCAATGGGACTAAAGACTATCCCAGGGTCCCATTGCTTGCATTGCACTCCAACAATTAAGAGTGCTCTCCAACCCATACCATTTGGAAAGAGAATTCCTGGATCCAATTTTCTTGTATGCATTCTTCCAAACATCATGAGTGCATAATATATATCATCAAAGTATATTAGAACATAATAAGAATGTACATCAAGGAGGTGCCTCACCAAGAAATCATGAAAGTGCTTATACCTCCCAATGAGTAGACTACCATTTTCCAAGTGCATACGTGCTTCAAGTGATGAATCAAATCTGCTCCAATGACATAGGTGAGGATCCCCTGTCCTATAATTCTACTCCCAAAGAATTTAATATGCATCAAAATAATAATCAGCCATTTTTTCTTTCATCCAAGAAGTGAATGAAGAACCTCCACCAAAATATGAACCAAATAAGGAGCAAATAAAACACGAAGACTTCAAGTGTCTCAAAGAAGTCTCATCAATACACCCATGAATATGTATATAATCATGAAATAATAGAGGATGTTTTTACCAATAATAATGTTCCTCAATCATATCCCTCTTCACCCAAGTGTTGGATTAAGTTCCCCCAACATCAAATGAACCAAGTGTTGAGCAAGAAAAACCATGAGTCTTCAAGTGACTCAAATGAACATCATAGGTGCACCCATGTAGATGTGTATAATCATAATGTAAACAAGGATGCTCCTGAAAATGTAAATAATATGGTTCTATAATAATTCCATCATCAAAAGGAGAAATAAAATGTCCATGCTCTTCATGTGGCACCATCAAAAAGAAACCTTTCACCCATACTTCATTAGGATGACTGCTGCAAAATTTAGAAGTGCAGGATGTAGGAGAAAGAACCAACTCACCCAAATTATCAGTAAGTGAAAAATTGTCATAGTGTGAAGGATCCATAGGGGTAGGATTATGCAACTCCTTCAAGAGTGTGAAACCTTTGTCATAGATTGCTTCCAATGCAGAGGAATCATGTTCTTCTTTAAAAATTGCATACCCTTCATCAAGAGACAATTCAAGTTCCTCTTCAACCACATCAAGTGTTTGGATCTCTTCAAGTACATATTCAAATACATCAAGTACATTCAAATTTCCAAATTTCTCATGATCCAGCATGTCATGATAAACCTCCAAACAATCTACCATTTGACAATTTGAAACATAGGAGGAAAAACAAGTGTCTTGCAACTTTTCAAGAAGTTGCTAATTTTGAATTGTGAGCTTATGAATAACTTCATTATTCTTCAAGTAGGATTCATGTAACCATTCAATAAGCTCAATCTAATTTTTTCTATAAAAAATCAAAGACATGAAATTACCTTTGATGTTGCACATTGCTCTTTGGATCTTCTCCATGTCTTCAAGGAAGGATGGATCCTCCAAGGAAGTAGCTCCCCAACAAGAATTTGATACCAATGCTCGAGTGTCATGGAGTATTCCAAGGGCCTCTTGGATCTTATTTTCATTCATATTTAAGGACCCTTCAAGAAAATTAGGCTCTTACAAATGGACCTCCTTATCTTCTTCCTTCTTGCTTGGACCAACTTCATTAAGCTCAAGTGGTGATGGGGAAGTTGATCTTGTTTCTTCTTCAACTGCAACAAGGTCTTCATTTTCATGTTTAATGTAATTTTGGCTTGCAACAAAATTTTGAAATCTGATATCTATATCACCAACATATATTTTTGAGCACCCATTAGTAGGTACTCCTATATAGTTCAAGCATCCATCAGTAGATGCTCTTTGTTTCATTTCCAAGGTAGCATGTGTCTCAAAATTATCTTCAGTATTTTTAATTAAAACTTCTTCATACTCATGTGATGTCTCTTCATAGTTTTCAGAGTCACTTGGGAGTGAATTTTGATCATCTTCATGCACTACTTCTTCTACTCCACCTATTTCAGAACTAGGTGGTTCATGGGTCTCCTCCTTTTGCTCCTTCAAACAAGCTAATGCATTTTTCTCCTTGGTTTTCTTAAAATCAATATATTTTTTCCAAGTTTGGATAGCCAAAAATTCAAATCCTTTCATAATATTCTTTGTAATTTCTTCAAATATAGGTTCCATGCTCTTTATTATCTCCTTACCATCATATGAGGTTCTCTTTTCATGCCTAGTCATAGTTTCCAAAAAATTTCCTTCTTCTCCTACTTTTTTTTCTCCTCTTCAACAAAAGCACTTTTGGTTTCAATATATAATGTTGGTCACTGAATTATTGTACTCATAAATATCATACCACATTAGGTTCCAATATCATTCTCTGATACCACTGTAATGTCCTTTTTTTGGAATTTTATTAAATGACTAATTTTTTCACTTTTTCCCCAATTTTGACCTTAACTAGTTTTGATGTCTAGACCTCCAAATTGACCCAAATGATTCCAAATTTTATCTGAAGGTAAATGAATGATAATATAGCTTAAATATTATTCTCATGTATGTTTTGTGACATCCCAATTACTTCTTCAAACGTTTTTAATGTTTTGTTCAAAGTAGGAGTCTTTACTAGCAAATTGGGGCTCCAATCCCTCCTGGGTAATTGTCGGAAATGGCTTCACAAATGATCCAAAAGTCACTTGAATTTATGAATAAAGGATGGGTATGTGTAAGGTACATTTTAAAAGTCTCATATGCATCATGGTTCATTTTATACAGGCTGTTATGGCTCTTTCCAAAACAACTCTCGAGTCACAATTTCGATCCTTGGGGAAAATGCACCAAATCTTTTCCCAATGCAATAAAAATGAGTAAAATAGATTCCAATGCTTAAGTAATAAACATGAAAATTGAAATAAACATTAATTACAGTCCATACATCATAAATTTATCAAATATACATTCCTCCATTCGAAATAATAAGAATTACCATGGCATATATCAAAATGGAGTGGAAATGGTCATTGTTTGCTCATTAAAAGTCATTTTGACATACAAATATTCGGAATTTCGACTTGAAACTTTATAATAATTAAGAAAATATCATATTTAACTGATTACAATCATAAATGGACAATTAAAGGCTCTCCCAATTCAAAATCATCAGCATTACAATGGTTCACAACAAGATAGTGGGGAAATGACACTATTTCTCCATTGTTCAACATTTTTTCATGAATTATTTTGGTTATTTAGACCTGAGAGTCTTATGAAAATGAAATAAAGAGAATATAAATTAGAACATAATATAACTGGCATTATAATCTTCCCCAAAGACATCAATAGCTCACCCAAAGCACAATCCCTCCATTGGCATGAATATGGTGTGAAAAATGGAAATAGTTGAGAGAGAGTGCTGCCATAGAAGAATCCACATGATTTAATATAGCTTACACCTGCAAATAAGACTCCATTAAATCTCCATGAAATACCTGAGTGTCCTTTTCAAACACCAAATAGGATGGGAATCTTTCACCCTCGAAATTGGCTTAAGCAAGAAAACTAGCCATCCACTATCTCTCACAATTCACAAATGAGCAAAAGCCTCTTCTCATGGCTGATCCCTGTATTTTATAAAAATTATTAGTCTTCTAAGTTTCCAAATCCATCCATAAACCAAATCTAAGTCGAATTGGTGTGGCTGCTCATGCTATGCCATGTGGCCTCTCTCTTCACCTTCCCTCTTCTCCCAAATTTGAGTAGGAGCCTCTTGGCCTTCTCCAACTCCCAAATTCGACCTCTAAGATGCTATATTCAATCCTGACATGTCATTATGTTAGTATGTCAGCCTTCAGATCTGATTTGTGTCATAAATATCATAGAATCTCCATCATTGGTGTCATAGATGTCATAAATGTAAGGGGAATCTAGCCAAGTGTCCATGAAACTCCCATTTGGCTCTTCCTCTCCCATGTAAGTTAAAATTCATCCCAAATTATACCTATAAAGTATATGGAAAATTATATTAACCTCATAATCCATACCAAAACATTAGGCTTCCCATATATTCGAAATTACAAGAGGAGGATGCCATTTAACATAGGAATTCTAGCTTGAGTGGGCCCCATAGTCTCCATGTGTCTCCATTCTCCATAGACATTTCATTTTTCTCTTGTATTTATTTAATAAGATACATTATTAAATATTTATCCTCTTCTAATGTTTAAACATAATTTATTATCCCCCTTATTCCAAATCTCAAAGCTTCCACCCCCAAGCTAGGAAACTAGTGATTTTCCACCTCGGTAATTATTTGACTTTTAGCATCCCTTTGACAACTTTCATGAGTATGGAAAATGTGATTTGGACATTGTGACCCAATGTAAAATTTGGGACATTACATGGTCTGGGGAGAAGCCTTGTTGTGCTACTTTTCTATGTTTTACCATATCTGCCCAGGATCCCCCTAGTGTTGTGGATCCTTCAAGAGCTTTTTCAGTCTTTTCAGTCCTTTAAGATGTGGGAAGAGAGCTTGCAGCTCTGAGAGTCTCTTCTTCATCTACTTCTGCTGATCTGATTGTTGAGGATGGGATCTCTCCCTCTTCCATATTCAACACCTGAAATTGGTTGTTGGTCAAGGTTTCATTTCCTTCTTGATGCATCTCCTTGCTTGCCGTTGGTTGCGGTTCACTTGGTGATGGGTCTGGTGAGGGAATTTTTATTCCTTATTTTTCCTACTTCCATCCTTCATCCTGCTTTTTTTCTGAAGTTTCCTGGGCTACTTTTGGGTAGTTTTTGACAAAATGTCCGTATTCGTGACATTTTTTGCATTTGAAAAGCAGCTGTTCGTAGCCTACTTTTTGCATGTGCTCCCATCTGTCCATAAACAGGTTTACGACTTCTAGAATCCCTTTTTCTAGATATACTTCCATGCATATCCTTACGTAGGAGAATAAAGGCCCCCTTTGGTTTTGCTTTGTCGATGTAGTTTCCAAAGGAGTTTTCGATTGCTTTTAGAGTTTCATCATTCCAGTAGTGCAAGGGGAGGTATGACAGGTGAAACTAGACTGGGACTACTAATGTCACATCTTTCTTTGGATGAAAGGATAAGCTCCATCAATTTAGGTGTAAACCTCGGGGGGCCATGAAGTAGGGTCCACTCCTAAAGATGAGGTCTCTGTCTTCTTTATTTTTGAAAAGAAATGTGAAGAATCGCTTTTCGCAGAAGTAGTGTTGAAGACCACCTTTGATCAAGGGCATATAGTTCTTGTTTATCCATGTATCCATGGTTTTTGGTGATGACCAAATCCTGGTGAACTGCCCTATCAGGCCTCTCTAATCAATGCAATGGATTTTAGTCTTGAAGTTGCTGACTTGATCTCGATTCTAGGGGTGACAACTCTTTTGACGAAGTTAGCATCGTTGGAGTCTGGGACAGAGGAAGCTGGAGGAGGCATAGAGGCCACCAAAGCTCTGAATGCTTCACCTAAGGTTTGATGGCAGTCCTCTGAGCTCAGATCCAGAGGAGGATCCATTTATGAAGCCACCCTCGGGTCCGATTAGTTCCAGATCATTCAATCGAACAAAAGGATTTCTCTAATGGTCATCTGCATGTATATCTGCAGAGGGATTTGATCTTCTTCGAGATTGCTTTGTGGATCATCCCACCAGCAACGACTCAACACAATCAGCAACCAACCCTTCCAGATAAAATCAAATTGCGGACTCTATCCATGCAAATCGCAGGAGCATGCAATCACAAGCTGTTCCTTCATGTAGATCGCAGGTTGTTCTAGGTGTTCATGTAGATCGCAGGTTGTTCCAGGTGTTCATGTAGATCACAGGATGTTCCCTCCCTTTTATTATTCACAATCAAACAAGGTATTTCCTACAAGCATTTCAATTCTGTAAAATTAAACTCATAATTACTAAATTCAACCCACAAAACATAATTCCTTCTACCCATCAAGCATAAAATAAACTTGTGACATCTTGGTTTTTCAAAATACCTTGAAATGAATTTATGAATGAGAATAAAGCACAACGATTAGGAATTATATTTCATGCATTAAACACACTTTTTGAAAACATATTTGCAGAGGATTAACATAAAACACCATACAAATTTATAGCCCTCAATATTTCACCAATAAATTCCTTCCATAAATCATTTAATTGAGAATTATAAATTATGCATAAACTTATCTAATATTTTGTCCTAAGCAGGCAACTAATTGTGCATAAACCACGCCCCAACCAACCGTAGGACTTGTCTGAAATGTAGTATTTTAGCTCCCAAGTCCACCCTCGAGCTGAGATCCAAACATTAACCAAAGGTAACTAACCTACCCCCTCAACTCACTCATAAGGATAAAATAGGGATAACTGGAGAATATGAACAAATTACAATCAGGCACAAGAAAAACAACATTTTTTATACCAATTCCATGCCAATTTCATAATTAATCCACTAGAGCTCCTTCACAGACACAAAGTGATACACTTCACTGCAAGTGTCGAAATTCCACTTGGGGTTTCTTGCACAAATTACCAAATAACTGGTCATTTCAACCAAATGGCTACAATGCAACTGTAATAACAAGCAGATTGGTAATTTCAAGAAACAAGTAACAACAAATGACTATAACAACAGGAAATTGTAACAACAATCAAATGACAATAGCCATTAATTTCTCCTAGACAGTTCAAAATTCCCGATTCCACCAGTCTCACGTTTAGGCTCTTCCTTCTTCTTTCCCAACGCTCTCTACCACCCAACTCGTTTTTCCTCTAACGCTCATGAGGAACGAGTGTCTTCTTTGGTTCCCATGTGTTTGTCCCAAAGGAACCACATTACCCTTCTCAAAGATTAATTATCAACTTAATCAAGAATTAATTAATTTCTCCCAAAGATTTAATTAATAATATTTAATTATTAAACACTCATCTTTTGAGTTTGGCTTAGGAACATGGGTTTTAGGATTTTTAACATAAGGTGTAGAAAACAACTGATCAATGAAATAAGGTACATAGGTAAACCTTACCTCGTCACCACCTCGGTTAATATCCGGATCTCCTCTTCAACGTTCTTCTCATCACACAACCAACTAGAATTTTATATTAAAATAATAAACATGTTATGTACATTCTTGATAGCAAAAATGTTTACAATGCAGTATCAATTATAATATCCATCCCATGTGTTTAAGCTACATGTGTTTAATGGGAATGGATCAGAGGATCCATAGCAACACTATTTCCTTTGTGAAGCAGTATGGATTGTTCGACAGGTCAAAGATGAAGCTATTAAGAGGGTCCAGATGATTACAAACTCCAGGGGTCGAGCATTGGGTTGGTATATGAAATTTTTTTTTGTTCCTGTGAGAAAAAATCAAAAGGTGTTAGCATATATTAAAGTTGGATTAACGGATGAATTCAAGAAGCCAAAGTTCGAGTCATAGTGCATTATAAAGCTTAAGAAGATCAAGTAGTTGCCGACTGAATTAGTATGGGATTTTGACCAAAGATTCAAGACGTTGATGGCTAAGGTAAGTTTTCGAATGTTAGATGTATGACATAAAGGATGGTTCATCACTGCACTATTACCACACAACCGACTAAATTTGATGCAACAAAATATTTTATCGCAATAAGAAGTATTAGAGCTTTCCATGAAGTTGGAAGCATCACCAGTTGGGAAAATTGGTTCTAGGATGGTTCAGATTTAGTCATAGTTGGCTAATTAGTCACTGCAAATCCAATATATAAATAAGGGAAAGGGAACCTGAGATGAAATATGGTGTAGTAGATGTAAATCAGAGTGACATCACAAAGATCAATATCCGTCCTTTCACGAATCCACTGAACTAGTCAAGCATGTCGTGGTGTTGAGTTTTTCAAACTAGAGGCAACAGTTTAGAAGAATGTTTATATCTTTAAAAAATAGTAAGTACCCGTTAGATCCTATTTTGTAAGTTTTGTCGACCTGTCAGGCATGATGAGAAGGACTGTCGGGCATATCAATTACTTCAAGAGTGTACAATTAACACCTATTTGATGAATAGAGATGAGAAAGCCCAAGATGAAAGAGGGAATGCACAATTTAATCAGCAAAGGGGTGGATTCTATGGCCATGGGCAAGGATGATTTGGTCACATAAGAGGTCAGTTGATTTGTTATAACTGCGACCAGCCAGGACATTATGCTAGAGACTACCAGAACCTGACTTTGACGTGCTACTATTGTAAGGAACTGGATCACGCTATTGAATATTGTCCATGACTTATTGAAAAGTGGAAGGTGAAGGAAAATCATAACCAAATTCATAATGAAAACCAAAATGTGCAGAATATTACAACTGAGCTAGGAGAAAATTCGTTGACTATGATTATTGTTACCAAAGGAGTTGTGATAGGAGAGGATAGAGCAAGTCATTTGTAGGACCCGAGGATTTAAACAGCCACACAACAATAAGTACAATTTGATGTACATAAGGACAAATGGGTATTCTTTGAGACTGAGAATGAATTTATGGAGAGGCATAATGGAGCTTTAACTTTTGTCTCTCCACTAGTAGTTGATGAAGGTCTGTCATCGACATGCCACCTCAATTCGGTCGGTCGACACCAAAAAAGTCACCTGGGAAGGTAAGTGTTATACAAAATTTCTTGAAAATTTGTTTCTCTCTAATTAAAGATGAACAAGTAGTAGTAGAGTTACATAGTTTATTAAATGAAACACAAGATGAGGTTAGACTAGACAAAGTTGTAAATCATATTCATAAGAAAAGAAAGACCAGGAGAGAGATGCAAATGAATGCACAAATAGGGGATTATGATATGGACTTTATTATATTATATTTGGGCTTAGATGTTAATATTCCGACTAAGCAGACTTGGGAAAGTAAGGGGAATCCCAAGCTAGTGTGGTTTTCAGTCTAACTTCAGCTGGAAAATATGTTGAAATTTATACCATTTGGACGATTGGCAAGGGTCCCTATCTAAGTGGAGGGGATTTGTACTTATGCGTATTTTGAAGTTATAGAAATTGTCAATGACACTAATACTCTATACCCAACATTTTTGGGTATTGAAAACCAGGCCATCATTGATTTCAAGAAGAGGATATTGTCATTTAAATATTCGGAGATGAGAGTAGTTGCGCCATTGGATCCATTGGAAGTGAAGAGGTATGTGGAACTTGTACGAGGTGAATATCATGAGGGGGAGCTGAAAATATCTACAATATTTCTTCTCGATTGGATGATTGCATCAATATTACAACAGATGGTATGTTGATTTGATGGAGTGTTAGCTCATGTTCATCAAATTTAGGAGAAGCAATGGAAAATTGGAAGAATTGGTTGCATGAGGATTCAATGTGAAAGTGTGTTCCGATTAGCAAATCCTACGATGGGTTGGGATGTTTATGTAATTGTAACTTCAGAATGTATTCACTTGTATTTCTTATGTATTGTAACCTGATGTTTAGTCCGTGATGTATTTGTAATGTACTTGAGTCATGTCATGCCTCGATGTTCCGATTGAGAATTTCTATAATGTAAACAAGTCATGTCAAGTCAAGGTGGGTAACCCTCCTATTGTCTAAGAGTTAAAGTTCCTGCAGTTTCGGGGCACTAGGGTTATTAGACTCACCTAGTGAAGTCGGCCCTAGTTGGGTTTAGTGAAGTCAAGGAATTATTATAAATAGAGAGCTAGCCTCTCTATTTAACACACACTCACACACACTTAGTTGTAGCGCATAGTTGAGGAAGAGGAAGACACTGGGGCAAGGAAGAAAGAAGGTTACTGCAGTCGGGAGATCATCTTACTGTTTTGGGTTTTACTTTTGGTGCTGATTCTATCTCTGAGGAAGTTGCGGGGTTTTCTCCATTTATGTTTTCCCGGAGGAAAAACACTGTGTTCATTGTCTCTTGTGTTTGATTGCTGTGCTTGTTGTTCTCTCAGTTAAAGATCCTAATATAACGCTAGCTTAATGTTAAGAATCTAACATGGTATCGGAGCTAACCTAGGAAGAAGACACTATGCACCTGCGGGAACTAGGGATTCCTACTTTGTAGATCTCTCTCCACATATTTTTAGCAAAAGTAGGGTGGAACAAATCTCCTCAGGGCACATCTTTCTGTCGAAGCAGAATCCAATTTTGAGCTTTTTCAGTTTTGGACCCGACACTGCTGCTGGAAATTAGGGCTTTTAAAAGAAGTGGAATTTTTCAGTGAGCACATGCTTGGATTGATCTCCACCTAAAAATAGAAGTTAGGGATCAAACTCAAAGCATTTTGTTTGACAGAACTTTGGAAAAGCAAAACCCTAATATGCTCCTGAGCCAACACTGCAGAATTTCAGCTCCAAATCCAGATCCGACTTCTTGACCTGGTAAGATCTAAATCTTTTGTATTTCCATTTGAGGTTCTCAGTTAAGATGTCTCATCATACCAAGCTTGATGAAAAGCTTGAAGGAGATGATAACTTCCGAGCCTAGAAGTATAGGATCTCCTTGGTCCTGGAAGAAAACGAGTTGGACTCCTATATCAGTGAGGAGGTTCTAGAAGAGGGAGATGAGGCCAATGCCTTACGTAAGAAGAAGTTGGTATGGTAAAGAGGATCATTGCTGATTCAATTAAGGATCACCTCATACCATAGGTGTCCTCCCTCAAGACACCTAAAGCTATGTTTTATGCCCTAACAAAACTGTTTGAAGGGAAGAACATAAATCGAAAGATGACTCTATGGAACTAGTTGAAGAATGTAAAGATCCAGAATGAGGAGACCATCTGGTCATACTTCACAGGGTCTCTCAGATCAAAGAATAGCTGGAAGCAGTAGATGAAGAAGTGGAGAATGCAGAAATTATGATGACAACCTTGGATGGTCTCCCTAGGTCATGGGATTCTTCACAAGAAGAAGCTTGAATAGCAACTCGAGAAGTAAAGATGGGAAGTGAAGATCAAGCTTGCACAGTACACTCCAGGAAAGGGAGAAGGGAAAATCATCATCACCAAGGTAAGCATTCTCATCAAAAAAATAATCCTGTAAGAAGGGATCCATCCAAACTCAGATGTTACACACACGATGAAATACAACACTTTGCTAGAAACTATCCCATGAATAAGAATGGATCCAAGAAGAAGAAGAACTCCAAAAGAAGACATCATGCTCACACTGCTGAGGATGATGATCCTCCCAGGAAGAAAGTAAAACAAGAAAACGAAGACTCTTCAAGTGAAGAAGAATATGTTCTGATCTCCACTCTCACGGGAACTGTCACTCATGGAAGCAAATATTGGCTTATTGACAGTGGGGCTTCCAAACACATGATAGGTTTCAAGGAATATTTTGAGAAACTATTCGAACATAATTCACACCATAAGGTGAAACTTGGGGATGACTACCTTTTTGTGCCAGAAATTGTTTCTAAGGCCAGAGAAACAAGCCAACACAATCTCAAGAGTAAAAATCAACAAATAAAGCAAAGTTTAGGGTTTTTGGTATGATTTAAATGGTTGTAAGCTTCAAGAACAGTCAGGGAATACATTCAAAAGAAAAGTAACAACTAAATCATAAACAGAAACTGATAAAGATGCATAACATATCACATAAGATCCAGCAGAAAGACTATGCTGAGGTTCATACATAAAGGATAAGCATTACCAGAAAATACACATTAACTAGCAATGAATTTATCATTTAAGAAACTAAACAAGTTCAATAACAAAGCCAACATAGACAAACTGAAGGGGAAAAAGTCATATATCTCATTATTTTATCAGCAAATGCTTATAAGAGTCTCAATACTTATCTCTGAACAAGTTTGCAGACAAAACAGTCTTGTAAACCTCCCGATGCTCCCAAAAATCAGAACATCTAAAATGTCTTTCTAACTCCTCTAAATAGTAATCTTCTACAAAATCAGTTAGGTCACTAATCCTAACTGTGTCCATCGACTTACTAAGGTAAAGTAAAAAGTACATTTTTACAAAATTACAAAATTGCTAAAAATAGCAAATCACTAACATAAGTGTTTATCAAAAAGATATCACTAACTAAATGCATAACTGATTCAAAGCTCCTTCACTGCTTCAACAAGTAGTGCAATGCCATCTAAAGCTCGAGCCTGCCTCTTAGCCTTCTTCTGTCTTCATTTTATCAAATCTTCTGCAGGTGCTGAGTACTGTTCAGGTTGCTCTTTCTCATCTACAAATAGTGAGTACTTGCCTCTAAGACTGGCTGAAAACAGTTTAGGCTTACTATCCTCCTTCTCATATTCTGGTACTTCCTCATGCTTGATTTCCTGCTTGTCTTCAACTTTAGGTTTCTGACATAGTTTTCTTGTCAAAACCCTACCTTTGTCTGCTTCTCAAACTTCTTAACAATTTCCTGTAAATTTCTTGACAGACCTGTGTATTTTTTCAAAAAATAAATCTTCCTCAAGGTAGAAGAATTCAAATCACCGAGGGCTTCAATGATCCTTCATCAAATTTGAGAGTAAGATTCAATCATGAATGAGACTGGCATAGAAACAAAATAACATTGCTCATCTCAAAATGTACAATAAACCATAATGTTGAAATGTTTTTGGCTACAGGCTACTTGAACTCTTCATTTTAGGTTTAAGGAAACTAGATCTCATGTATAATATACATTCAGATATGACATTCTCCTTCAATATAAAACTGAATTAAATCACAGAAAACAACACTTTAGATCAATTAAAGAATCCAGGCTTTCCAACGCAACTGATGACTGTCACTGAATGTAGCTGTTCTATTTCCAGACATTAAAGGTATCTTATATTCTGATGCACACTGCCTTAAATTCTGAGGTGCTGCCCTTGCATCCTCCACAATGATCATTGCTGAGGCAGCTTGTGTAAATTCATACCCTTGCACCAAAGACTTAATAGTCCTGAACACTTGACCTCCAGCATGCTTGATAAGAATCATTAGCTTTGAATAGGATGCAGGCTTTCCATATAACATGAGTCAGATGCCTCTAAATAAAGGTATAGCATTTTCTATTGTATTGGAGTGCTTTTTGCTTCAACCACTACCAACATTTGAAACTTTTGACATTAACAGATACTTGTCATAAGGCAAGCAACATTTTGCTGCAATGAAATCAGTAATCCAACCGGGCTATAACAGCAGGGATCCAACTCTGAAATCTCCACCCAATTGTACCTCTTCCCCCTCTCGACAGCCATGGCTCCAAATAAATGCACTGCATGTGTTGTATGTCCTTTGAATTTGCTCTTCACCTCATCAACTTTGAACATTATAGATCTGAATCGTTGAGTCTTCCATTCCAATTGCAATTATGTTGTTGTCTTGGGGATAGAATGCAAGAGAAGTTGCTGCTGGTGGTAGTGCCATGAAGGTGGTCATTGTCTTGAATGTCATCATATTAAACAAGGACACTTTCCCTCCTGAGGTTGACATAACATAAGAGTCATTCTTTGATAATGCAAAGCATGGGGCAGCATCTTCCGGGTTAGTATCACTTATATCATTGGTCATCAGTATACCACTAGCAGGTTGCCATAACTGAGGCAGAACATTAGTAGTTGCCTTGCCAGAGGAATTTCGCTCAATACGCTGCCATTTCCAGAGCTTGTGAACAGCATTGGAAGCTAAAGCAAGAATTTCAACTCCTGAATTAGTATATATCAATGAAACAGAGCTTCTGGTGTAAATTTGAGTGCTAAAACATAAGCAGCTTTCAACCAGACTGTTTTGAACTTCAATTTACTGAAAATTTCAAAGCTAGGGCTGTTTTTCAGTGCTCTGGTCAACAAATCTCCTCAGAATGATTCAAGCAGCTATTTCTTGGGTTACAATCTCATTTAAGATGATAATTCATCATCTCCATCAATCAATTTATCTAGAACGCTCCTCACCAGAAAAACCCCAAATTTGTAGCTAAACTGACTTATCGGGAAATACCTAACTGTGAATGCTTAAAACTGCTCTTTATGCTTTCTTAGAACCGGCTTGAATATTACATGTGTCTCTCCAGGTTCAATTTGACTCCAACTATCAGCATGACGAAGCCCTAAACTCCAGGTGACCTTCATAAATCTTAACTGAGCTCTGCAACATCATTTCCGAACTCTAGGCCTAGAATACTGGTGCACTACGAGTTTTTAATTCCAAAAAAGAGATAAAGATTAAATGGCTTCTCAACAAAGTCGGTTTAGGCGACCAACTGTCACGCTGAACTGTATTTGGATCAATGATGAGCACACTTTTTCCATGAACTGAAAACACCTGAAATCATGCTAGTTCTGTAACTTACATGTAGCAAACCACTCTCAATGTGGGATTAGTCATTCCTCACTTGCAATCATGATGAAATTTTACTTGAAAATCGGGAAAAAAGAGGGCTGCAATATTCTTGTAGCGCGCCCTTTGTAATTTTTCGCTCCAGCGCTACAAGAATATCTTTAGTGCTATTTTTTCGCTATTTTTTAGCTTTTGGACACTTTGTATGGACTTTATAAAACTGCTTGAGTGGTGATCATGCCTTATTATGCTAAAAAATAATCATTTGTGAATCCATTTATTTGATATAATGACTTTAAAACCCCATCAAAATGTAAAGGCTCAACTTATAAAACAAAAATATCAAAGCTAAGTTCAAAAGACATTCACCTAACAACCAAAAGAATCCCTAAAGGAAACAAATAATAAGACTTAAAACAAAAAGTTACTTCAAATAAAATGAAAATCAAACCAAAATTGGAGAATTCAAACCAAAATTGAAGAAACAATTTACTGACTTAACACTACCAATATCCCATAAAAGGTAGTGGTGAATCTTTCTACAATCTAGACTCTGGAAAGTCTATGAAAATGAAGGATGTCTTGTTTGTACCAGGACTAAAGAAGAATCTTCTATCGATATTGGCACTGGATGCAAAAGGCATGAGGGTTGCATTTGTAGACGGCCAAGTCTTCATGTGGTCAAGAGGAAATACTATTGATGATGCAATAGTAATTGGAGAACAAGAAGGAGGATTGTACAAATTGAAGGGCCATCCTGAACAAGCCTTGGTCCATGACATAGTAGAGCCAAATGAACTTTGGCATAGAAGGCTTGCACATGTGCATTACAAAGCACTACCACTTGCAAGTAAAGCTATTGAAGGTCTTCCATAAATTGAAGCAAAACATGAAGGGGTCTACAAAGGATGTATGAATGGAAAGAACACAAAGAAGACATTTCCAAGTAGTGAGAGCAAAACAAAAGGAATCTTGGAAATCATCCACTCCGATGTATGCGGTCCAATGTCATCAAGATCATTAAGCGGTATGTATACTATGTTTCTTTTATTGATGGCTTTTCTAGGAAGACATGGATTTACTTCATGAAGAACAAAGATGAAGTATTCAGCAAGTTCAAGGAATTCAAAGCCTTGATCAAGAATCACACAAAAAAGAAGATCAAGACCTTTCGATCAGATAATGGCGGAGAATTCACATCAAATGAATTCAAAGAGTTGTGCAAAGACTTAGGGATTAAGAGGGAGTTGTCCACTCCTTATAATCCACAATAGAATGGGATTGCAGAAAGGAAGAATAGAACTATCATGGAAGCTGCAAGAGCAATGCTTCATGATCAAGATCTTCCCATGCATCTATGGGTAGAGGCTGCTAGAACAGCGGTGTATGTACAGAACCGTACTCCACACAGAGTGCTCGAGAACAAGACACCTGAAGAAGTCTTTTACAGCAAGAAACCAGAAGTCAGCCATCTTAGAATATTCGGCTGTCCAGTGTACATACACATTCTAAAAGAGAAGAGAACAAAATTAGATCCTTCAGGAAAGAAGGGTATATTTGTGGGATACTATGAAAGCTCGAAGGCTTACCGAATATATTTCCCAGGATTCAAGAAGATCGACATCAGCAGGGATGTAACATTTGATGAAGACATCGATTACAACAAATCCAGAAAGAGACCTACTAAAGAACCTGAAGAAGCAGAAGCATCCAGAATTCATGACACACCCTTGAACAAAGAAACTTAAGAAGAAGATTGAGAATTGGAAGAACCACAAGAACCTGTAGATCCACCTCAAGAGAAGAATCCTCACAAGAGGAAACCTACTTGGGTACGAGAAGCTATCCAAGGTGCAGAAAGATATGGGGCTCTAGAAGAGAATCATAGAGAAAGAAAGAGAACCAGATCCTGTTTCGGATATGTAGCTTTACTATGTGACTTTATCAATAAAGAACCTTCCAATTATGAAGAAGCGGTAGGACGGAAAGAATGGAAGGATGCTATGATCGAAGAGTATCAATCGATCATGAAGAACGATGTTTGGGATGTTGTCCCAAGACCAGAAGGGAAGTCGGTTGTAACTTCCAAATGGATCTACAAGATCAAGCATGTTGCAGATGGTAGCATAGAGAAATATAAGGCAAGATCCATGGCTCGTGGCTTCTCATAGAAAGAAGGAATAGATTATGAAGAAACCTTTGCACCTGTAGCCATATACACTTCCATCAGATCGGTACTTGCTCTGGCTATAGTGATGAAATGGAAGATACACCAAATGGATGTCAAGATTGCTTTCTTGAATGGTGTAGTGGAAGAGGAAGTGTATGTAGAGCAGCCACTCAGTTTTGAGACATATAACAGGGAGTCTTATGTGTGTAGATTGAAGAAAGCCCTGTACGGTTTGAAACATGCACCTAGGACATGGTACAGTAGAATTGACATCTTTCTATCCAGTTTGGGCTTTACCAAAAGTAAAGCAGATTCCAACCTTTACTACAAGGTTGAAGATGGCAACCTAGTGATGCTCCTACTATATGTAGATGATCTGTTTGTGACAGGTATGGATGGGTTGATTGCTGATATGAAGAGAAAGCTTGCTGCTGAGTTCGAAATGAAGGACTTGGGTATGATGCATTATTTTTTAGGCATGGAGGTGTGGCAGAATGTAGATGGAATCTCCCTCGGACAAGGGAAGTATGCAGTAGAGATCCTGAAGAGGTTTGGGATGATGGAATGCAAGGCCATGACCACACCTATGGCATCGAACTTGAAGCTATTGAGTGATGCTTCATCAAAGACGGTTGATGCTACGATGTATCGTCAGATGATTGGGTCCTTGATGTACCTGATGAACACAAGACCATATATTTGCTTTGCTGTGAACACCTTGAGCCAATTCTTGACAGATCCGAGACATGTTAACTTGATTGCTGCAAAGCATATTCTGAGGTACCTGAGGGGTACAATTGATTATGGGCTCAAGTATGAGGCAAATCAGAAGATTAACCTGGAGGGTTATGTTGATTCATATTGGGTAAGAAGTGCCATTGATATGAAGAGCACTTCAGGGTGCTGCTTCAGTATGGGATCAGGTGTGATATCTTGGTTTAGCAGGAAGCAATCCTATGTGGCACTGAGTACAAATGAAGCAGAGTATGTCGCAGCTTGTTCAGCTAGTTGTGAGGCACTATGGCTGAGGAAGCTACTATTTGATTTATTTGATCTCTAGATGGATGCTACTTGTATACATTGTGACAACCGGATTTCCATGAAGTTGTCAGAGAATCCAGTGTTCCATGACAAGTAGAAGCATATCGAGATCAAGTATTACTATATCAAGGATATGGTGCAGAGGGGAGTAGTAAAGCTCTAGTATGTTGTGACGGAGGAACAAATAGTAGATGTGTTGACAAAGCCATTGGCTAGGGTGAAGTTTGAATACTTCAGGGAGAAGCTTGGTGTTCTCTAGATCGAGGTTTCCTCCAAGGGGAAATGATGAGACCCAGAGCCATTCTGACATGGTAAGAGGTTTGGTTCCTTCCATGGTCAGATGTAAGGGCTGAGGAATTCTGTCATGGTGAGAGGATTGGTTCCTTCCATGTTAGATGTGAGTGCTGAGCCATTCTGATGTGATTGTAGGATTGGTTCCTACACGATCAGAAGTAAGCACTGAATGCCATTCTTGGAATGGAGGCACCTAGTAAATTACCAGGAAAGCTCAGTCTGGGACTGAGGGCCATTCTGATGTGACTGTAGGATTGGTTCCTACAGGATCAGAAGTGAGTACATATCCCTTTTAACATTGGTTGTTAGATGTAAGTGCAGAGCCCTTTCGGCATGAAGGATTGGTTCCGTGCATGGTTGAATATAAGTGCAGAGCCTTTCTGACATTGGTTGTCAGATGTAAGTGCAGAGCCTTTTGGCATGGAGGATTGGTTCCTCACATGGCCGAGTGTAATTGCTGAGCCTTTCCGACATTGGTTGATGGATGTGAGTGCTGGGCCTTTCTGACAGGGTTGTGGGAGGTGTTCCCACATGGTCATATGTGAGTGCTGGGTGTGCCTTTCTGATATGATTATAGGATTGGTTCCTACATGATAAGATATAAGTGTTGGGCGGGCCATTCTAACTTAGGGTCAGATATAAGTGCTGAAGAAGACCTACATGGAGGCTAGGCCTACAACCAGCATGAAAAAGGGCTGGCTATATAGAACTTCCTGTGACGAGAAGAATCATGAGATAACACCCATGATGATATAGTGATGATGAACCAGCAGTGATGATCCAGATCGAGGGATGATCCAGATCTAGTGATGATGCTCCAGAGATGATCCAGATCGAGGGATGATCCAGACCCAGTGATGATGATCTAGATCGAGTGATGATCTAGATCCAGTGATGATGATCCAGATCGAGTGATGATCCAGATCCAGATGAAGATGATTTGTAGATGAAGATGACTTAAAGATAGAGATGACTTGAAGGTGAGGATGACGAGGACTTGATGATGATATAGATGATACAGAGAAGAAGAGTTGTGCTGATAATTTGTGTCGAGAGAATACCTTCCTAGTTAAGAGGGAGTGTTGATGTAATTCTAACTTTGGAATGTATTCACTTGTATTTCTTATGTATTGTAACCCGATGTTTATCCCAGGATGTATTTGAAATGTACTTGAGTCATGCCATGCCCTGATGTTCCGATCGAGAGTTTCTATAATGTAAACAAGTCATGTCAAGTCAAGGTGGGTAACCCTCCTATTGTTTAAGGGTTAAAGTCCCCGCAGTTCTAGGGCACTAGGGTTATTAGACTCACCTAGTGAAGTCGGCCCTAGTTGGGTTTAGTCAAGTCAGGGAATTAGTATAAATAGAGAGCTAGCCTCTATATTTAACACACACTCAATTGTAGCGCATAGCTGAGGAAGAGGAACACACTAGGGCAAGGAAGAAAGAAGGTTACTGCTGTCAGGAGATCATCTTACTGTTTTGGGTTTTACTTTTGGTGTTGATTCTATCTCTGTGGAAGTTGCGGGGTTTTCTCCATTTATGGTTTCCTCGAGGAAAAACACTGTGTTCATTGTCTCTTGTGTTTGATTGCTGTGCTTGTTGTTCTCTCAGTTAAAGATCCTAATATAATGTTAGCTTAATCTTAAAAATCTAACATGGGACAGAGGTATGTGACATGCCCACTTATGAAGGATTGTCTAATATTGATACATTTCTAAGTGAATTTGAGACTAAAGTACTAGAGCAAAAACAACCGTTTGCCCTGGATGTGGCCCTGAAAGCTACTCTAGTGAGGTGGTGGGTTGTTCATAAACAATCCATAGCAGTTTTTTTGTAGTGCTGATGACTACTGGAGATACGGTTTGGAGAAGGTATCCTGCCTATTGGAGAAAAGTATACATGTTTGACTAGTCCTGTCAACCATATTGATAATTGTAGCACAATGTGGGAGGTTGTTCCTAAATAGGAATGGGTGCATATGTTTATACACACATTGTATATGATACTAAGAAACTAGTATATGTCACTTGAGCTATGGAAAGGGACTATCGAGTGGGATGAATTAGCCAAAATACTCAAGCAAACTTTTAGTTATGAAGATGAAAGTCCATATGTAGATGCAACTCTCTAGATGATTAAAACTAATATACATAAAGAAATATCAGTGCCAATTTCAAATCTACCACAATGGACTGCGATCATATAAAACTTTATGGAGTGCTACAATATATTTGGAGAGACGAAGGATGATTCCCTAAGAAATATACATATTCCAGAGTCCGAAGGAAGCCAAGATTTAGGAGGACTAAGTATTTCATCTGATAAGTTCTTGAAACCATTAAAGGTAAAAAAAGGTAAATATTGGCTCCCTTGAGAATCCTAAGTTTGCAAATATTGGTGATTACTGGGATGATGAGACAGTTGGGAAGATTACATGCTTGTTGCATGAATTCCAATATTTGTTCCCTACATAGTTTTATGAGATAAAGGGAATTGTCGAAGAGTTAAGAGAGATGAAGATTCCCTTTAAGCCAGAGGCTAAGCCAATAAAGCAATGACCATACAGGCTAAATCCAAGGCATAAAGAAAATGTAAGGGTAGAGCTAAAAAAAATGTAGGGAGTGAGTATTATCGAGCCTGTCGAAGAGTCTAAGCGAATCAGTCCAATGGTTATACAATACAAGAAGATTGGAGAAGTTTGCATCTATGTCTACTTGCATAAACTAAATTATGCCTACTTGCATGATCCTTTTCAACACCATTTACAGATGAGGTGCTAGAGAATGTTGGAGGAAAAGAAGTATACTCCTTTACTAATGGGTTCTCTAAATACCATCAAATCAAAATTTCTAAAGAAGACTAACATAAGACCACCTTTGCGATAGAGTGGGGATGATTCCAGTGTATGGTAGTGCCTTTTGGCATTAAGAATGCCTCTTCCAATTTTTCTAGGATAGTTTTTGCCGCCTTTAAAGAGTTAATTCATAAATTTATAGAAGTATACTTCGATGACTGGATAGTGTATAGGTTAATTAAAAATCACATTGAAAGTATTTGATTGATGTTAGAACACTAAAGACAATACCATATCTCTTTGAATTTGAAGAAATGTATTTTATGTGCAACATTTGGTATACTGTTGGGTCATGTTTGCTGCAAGGAGGGGATGTTGATGGATCCAATGAAGATTATTATTATTGTAGATTTACCTCCATCGACTTCCGTTGAGTAGTCAAGAACTACATTGGGTCATTCATGCTACTATTGAAAATTTATTCGGGGTTATGTTGAAATTACATCCCCAATGGAGAAGTTGCTCAATAAAGATGTAAATTTTTAATGGAATAAAGAGTGCCAGAAGAACCTCGACACTTTGAAAGAAAAAAGGGTGTCATCCCCAATCCTAGTTTTTCCCAACTGGCATAAGGAATTCCTTGTGAATGTCAATGCGTCGTCATTTGTTTTGGGGGCAGTACTTGCACAACTAGATGAAGGGTCCATTGACCACTCGATTACACTTGCTAGTAGGAGGCTGTTGACTACAGAAAGAGCTACATTATGATAGAATGAGATGGACTTGCTCTAGTCTATGTGATGTATAAGTCCAGGCACTACTTACTGGAGGCCACTTTAAAATGTTCATCAAATACTCTACACTAAAGTACCTAGTTAATAAGCCAGTGTTTGGGGGGAAGATATGTCGATGGCTACTCCTTTTTTAAGAGTTTTATTTTGAAATCATTGTCAAGCCAGAGAGGCTGAATGTTGGATCTGATCATTTTTCGCAGTTGGAAACTAGAGAGGACCCAACCAATTTAGATGATAACTTGCTAGATGCACAACTCTTTTATGTAGATATGGATGATGATTATTATGAAGATATTATACATTTTTTGACTATAGGAAAAGCACCAGACATTTATAATATAGTACAAAAGAAACAATTAGTTGTTAAGTTGCGGATTTTCAGTTGATAGCTGGCTAGTTATATAAGTTGGGGCCAGATGAGATTTTGCATCGTTGTGTTCTAAAGCATGAGAAACCAATGATGATAGTTGAAGATTACAATGGGGTGGCAGGGGACCACCATGTGGGGAAAGCAACTCCATAGAAAATCCCGTGGGGTGGGATGTGGTGGACTACATTGCATTGGGATGCCTATGAATATCACAAGAGCTACAACATTTGTCAAAGGACTGGAAAGCCCTCCCAATGAGATGAAATTTGTAATATTGCAGAAATTTGATAAGTGGGCCATGGATTTTGTGGGTCCTATCAACCCACCAGGTAAAATAATGGGGTCTAGATATATTATTACTGTGACCTAGTATTTAATTAGATTGTCTAAGGTTGCCCCTGTAAAGGATTACACTGCTGTGAGGTTCTATTTTAAGAACGTGGTTACCAGGTTTGGATGTTTGACAATTATGTTAAGTGATCAAGGTACACATTTTGTTAATAAAACTATTCAGGCACTTACAAAATAATTTCAGATACATTATAGGAAGAGTACACCTTATCACCCACAAGAAAATGACATTGTTGAAGCTTTTAACAAGATTATGGAGAATGCTTTAACTAAGGTGTGCAATGTGAACCATGATAATTGGGACCTAAAAATATCTACGGTATTGTGGCTCTATCAAACCACTTGTAAGAAATTGACAGGTCAAACACAATTCTGGTTAGTCTATGGGAAAGAGGTTGTTATGCCTAAGGAATACATTGTGTTGAGTATGAGAATAACTGATTTCATTAGTATGTATGATACCGGTGTTGTCAAAGAAAGGTTGTCATGGTTACTTTAGTTAGAAGAAGATAATTTCATTGCAGGAATCAACAAACAAGTATAGAAAGAGCGAGAGAAGGCTTGGCATGATAGACATACTAAGAAGAAGTAGTTCCAATGCGAGGACCTATTTCTCCTCTATAAAAATAAGTTTTTTAAACATCATGTTAATCTTCTAACCCATTGGTTAGGCCCATATATTATCACTTATATCACTGAGGGGGACACAGGTCAGTTGCAAAAGTTAAATGAGGAACCCCTAGTAAGGTTAGTTAATGGGAGCCAGCTAAAACCTTATAAGGATAATTGGGCATCGCCTAATTGAATCAATATATAAGTAAAATAAAGTTTTTGGAAACCCCACATTTTACTTGTGTCAAAGTTTTCTGTAAATTCGTTGAAGCTTTCTTATGTGTCGAAGTCTTGTATAGACCTATCTTTGGTCAAGGTATTGTTTTGTCATTGTGTGTCATGGAAAATATTAAATTGTCGGCCTTTGGCCCTGTGTCGTAGTTGGAATTCTATTAACTATGTAATTAATGCACAATAAATGACTGCTTTTATGGTGGAAGTAGTGGCGACGTTAGTGGAAACCTGTCATAAATAACCGAAAAGACTCGAGTGTGTAACAGATTGGCTGCCACCCTTGTAATCATTGCTAGGATCTAGTCATATTCACTGAACATGTGGTCAGATAGGCTAACTATGTGTGGTAATCAATTAGAAAAGGCAACCCACTCACGCTTCAGAACTCATTGTGTTAAGCAATTGAAGAGTGTTGAGAAAGTCATAGCTGTTACAATCACCCGAAGTCAAACTACCATCCTTGTGAATCACTAGCATGGAGATTGATTTGTCAAGCACTAACACTATTAGGGGATTTGTTGTCGAAGCCCCACCATCTATACCAATCATTGAAGAATAGCTAGAAGAGGTTTCAGTCCAAATTCATGTTAATCCATCAAAGAAGAAGAGGACCTCGAACCAACCGGTAAATCCAGAGGGATGCACAAAGGCTACCCATGACACTAAAGCCTTTGGATCAGGATTTGTGTCAAGTCTGTCTGGGATACTTTCCACCATGGACAATGGATTCCCCATGATCAAATAAAGAAGAATGATAATATCCACTGGTGGTACTTTCTATTATGAAAGGTGTAAGTATGTTGAGAAATATTTTACCCAATATCCATAAGCTATCATTTTTTGATCATGATCTGAAGAAGTATCTTGAATTCAAGCTGCAAAATTACATGAAGACTGTGTGTACCACGAAATGCGTGCAAATTGAGTTGGACCCTATGGAGTGAGAAAGGGCATTGTAAAGGCTCGTCATTCTCTCATTGATGCATTTACCACATTTTGAGCGAACGATGGAGGTTAATGCATGTGTTAAGAAATTGCTGGTTTTTTCATGGCAGGTGTCTGTGGTTGGACACAAAAGTTTCTGTCAATGTCGACCTCATTGCTCAAATCATAGGGTTTCCTAAGGCCAGGGTATACCCTACATAGCTCTTCATAGACAAGGAAATAGATAAATATATGGCTACTAGAATGAAGGAGAAGTATAGTTTGACACGAGACAAGAGGGGGTTCGACATAGCCTCCATTAATGATCAAGATGTTAGATTTGCGACAAAAGAATTGGAAATCAAAGTTTTAAGGAAGATGCACCCAAACCAAGTGACTATGGAAGTTATAGCTGTAGCCAAGGAATGTACTGCAGGAGTTTAAATGAGTTAGGCTACATTTATATTGAATGATCTTTTGGCCGATTGTGTCGACGCCCAAGAAAAAGGTAATGCCATTACATATTGGTGGTTACTAATTCTAATTTATTTTGTTGCATGGGTGTAAGCACCGAACTATCAGGGTATGGATGTGAATGCACCTTGTCAAGGGGCTCGATATGCAAATCTGTGGTTCACTAATAAATGACAGATACGATTAGACAATAATGTGGAATTCTATATGCACGCAGAGGCCTTGAGACTTAATGTCATCCAGATTCTGGGGTTGGAGGCTTCTACTGTGTCCATATATCACAATGTTATGAGACTTACAGTAGGGCCCAACACATTTACATTTAGGCGAGGCGAGACCCACATAAGCAATGGATAATGATAATGATGCCTTTTAAATTGTGTGAAGAAAAAATTGATGCCATTATTCAAGTATGGCTAACAGAGTGGAAAGAACCTGTCATAGATGATCAACTCTCTACCAAAGTAAAACATCCATAGGAAGGTACCTCTGGATAACACCAGAGTAGGTAGCAAGAAGAAGGAGCAGAGAACCCACCAATTTTGCATCATGATATCTATGAAGAGTCAATTTCCACCCTGACAAACCCGAACTTGGGGGAAAAGCAAAAAGTGACAGAATTGCCGAGAAAAGGGAAAAATAAGAGAAAGGTTTTCAAAGACCCCTTTGTGGCATGATTGTCTGATGATGATTTCAACATGTTGTTCGACAGGATTGTGGATGTTGCAGACAAAACTTGTAAGTTGGATGATGAAAGGAATACATAGCTTTTCGGTACTATGGATGATCTCCTTCAAACATTGTGCAAAACCATTAAAGAAGTTTGCATTGCAAACACCCCACAAGAACTTGCTCAGGAGAAAAGGCCGAGACAAAAAGAGGTTGGGCCATCTAAAGAGAGAATAGATGAAGTTATAATTGTGACAATGGGGTACGAAGTCTAGGTATTTCCCCAAGCTTTGGACTCGGGAAATCAAGAAATGAACGCGGCAACACACTATTTGAGTTTCATAGGGTTGCACATGTCTCTTATGTCAATATTCATGTTACATAACATTCAATGGAAGGTTGTAGAGGAGATCAATACTTGGGAAGAGTCTATGTATGATAAGATGAAACAATTTCAAAGTTAGGCCACTACTCTGGAAACAGATTCAACTGAGCTATGAAAACAGAAGGAACAAATGAATTAGAGCAAACAAAGGTTGAAAGAGGCTGTTGAAGCAGCCTGTCGAAGTGTTCTGGAAGCAATAATTGTAGCTAAAATTGTCACATGCCCCAATTTTGCAAATTTTTTTTTATATTATTTCAGGAACAATATGTTAAATTTTATGCTAAGTTGTAATTGATGACCAGTGGGGTCAAGAATATTTAATGTAAATTCAGAATATTTTATTTATAGATAAATAAATGAGGAGACAATAGCTTAGGAGAGCTATTAAAAGACTGTTAACTGGTCAAATTGGTGGAGGAGACTGGGTGGAGAGAAAACTGACATGTGGCAGCATCCTCGAACCACTTCCAACTGTTGCAGGTGGCAACCTCCCTATATTTGTGGTCATGATTCCCTAAGAAAGTGGAATCAGAGCAGGTGGCTCAATTAATGAAAACTGACCCAGAAGACCTAGGCACCTTTATAAAATTTCCCATTGAAGAGAGCTGAGGCTGCTCATTCTAGAGAAGTGATCATTCAGGGTGAATTAATTTACTTCATAGAAATTCAATGGAAGGGAATTTGGAAAGTGTTTGAGGGGATAACCGCTGATTGATCTAGTTGCAACTTTTAAGCTGAAGATCATACTGCTGAGAGCAGATTGTTTTACTGAGGTATTAAACTAGTCAGGTGATAGAGGGTTCTACAGTTGCATTCTCCACCCAGTTCTCATCCAAGAAGACTAGGAACAAGATCGGGGGTGCTGAGGAAGTGTTGTTTGAGTGCTCTCCAAGAGATTGGTAGGGAGGAATGACCTCCTAAATCTGTTTTCGTCTTGTCCTCAACAGGTTCTATGTTATTTTATTTTGCTGTCTGAATTAAATACATCTTAGTTTATCTGCTACATAAATGTTAAAGTTCAGAGTTTGTGAAATGTTAGATTAAGTATTCTTATTTGATTATTTATAGCAATGAAATGGTTTAGGAAAGTAATGAAATAGAAAGCAATTAAATTTCTAGGCTGTGTTTTTCCACACCTGGAAACCAGATCGTACTCTAGCACAGTTAGAATGCTTTAAGTAAATGAAAGAATTCTTAAGAGAATGAAAATAGTAGATATGATTTTGTATTTGTAGATAGCAAAGTAAATTTTATTTCAATGATTAAAATGCAATGAAAAAGTAGTGTTATGGTTTGTTTGTATTTACTGTTTTACTTAGTTCAACTAAATGAAAATGCAGGTAAAAGAAATAGTAAATTACACTAGTATTACAGTAATAGTATACTGATAGGAAATACAAGTTTATAGGAGATAATAAATAATCTTCAAGAAAGTATATTAACAAGTTAATAACCAAACAGTTTTCTTCTTTTAAAATATTAACTAAATCTTAACTACTACTTAATAAAAACCAGCTTAGGGTTTTGTTAATAATCCCTTTATACATGAAAATTAAATAGAGTTCTAGAGTTAACTTTCTTTTCTCTATAGAGCTCCAAATAATTAAAAATTATAGAGTAGTAAATAAAAACAAATGTAAATATAAATAATAAAACTGAGAATTACATACATAGGTGCATTTTATTTTTAAAACAAACATGTTTATAACCTGTGAAAGAAAAACCTGAGGGTCGAAACCCCTTCGATTAATTATCCAAATACAAATTAACCAGTAATAAGTTACAACCAGTTACATTGTTAACTGTGAAACAAACTTAACAAGAAGGCTACAATCTATGCATCAGACTGACCACAGTCTTTTCCTGTAAGTAAATACATATTATAAATCTTTTAAACAGGATAATAAACACATTATTTACAAGCCAACGAAACCACAATTCACATTTAAGAGTAAAACGAGAAAGAGCCCAAATAGAAATTCAAAGCTTAACGAATCTTTATTTAAAAAAAAACCAATTGTATTACATTGTTGAGCCACAAGGCTAAATCTTAACCAAAACTAAATACATATCACGGCTTAAGAGGCGGTATTACCCAACGTAAACAACAAGGGTTTTTAAAGTAAACTGGAGTAACATCATACTAAAACATTTTAACTAACAAAGAAACCGAAAACAAACTTCCAAGCACTGTAGTTTTCCTTCCAACAACCCTCATCACAAGTAGGGAAAAACCCACATCGAAACCACGGCTTACCGGTTGGGGCCACGAGTTCACCAAAGCTGGAAAATATATTTTCTTTCCACTGGAGATTGGAGCCATCACAGGTTCCTCCAAAGAACACATTACCAAGCATTAGAACAATACTTATCTTCTAAGCTTCAACCCTAACTACAATAAATCTTAACAAAGATATTTCATAACAAAGAATTGATTTGAATTTATTATTACCTACAAGTAAGAAGAGAAATCAAGCAGTGAAGGAGCTATCACCAGCTTAAGCGAATTACGTAGAGGAGTATTCAAAACCCTATGTCGACCCTAGAGTGGAGATAGTATCAAATCAACTTAAACTCCACAAAGCCATGACGAGCAACAAGTAAGACATAGCTGAAACCTTGTATAGGCCGCGACCCAAAATTTTAAACAAATAACCACTCGCACAGTAAAGCTTATAACCAAGAAGATTCGAGACCTTAAGACTAACTAATGAGACCACACAGTATCAAACACAAGCTATGGAGTAAGCAAAGTAGAGGAACAACCTCTCATGGCCGCCAAGAAAACTACACAGAGCAGCCCGCAGGCCGACGAAACCCTCGGAGTCAAATGACAGGGGAATAGGGTTTCCTTCCTTTTTAAGTCACCAATGCATGGACGAGAGCATACCATGTGCCTCTCAAATAATTTAACCATGCGAGGTTCTTGTCTATAGTCAACCTGCGCTTTCAATTATCAACATATCATTGCCATGATCAATAACAAAAATTTGCAATCGACTATAGAATGTATATATATATATTCATTTTGAAACACAAAACTATATCATTGCAATCGATGGAATTGAGGTTTGTTATAATTATTAATAACGAATCTATGTCGTTGACCATAGAGTAAAGGTGTAAAAACCTTGCCAATAAAACAATCATGATGTCGACCATAGTATAAACATTTATAAATAATGATTTGCATGCTTACTTTGCAAATGACAGTTTTGATGGATCTTATCATTGTTTACAAAGTCATTATATGAGTGTTGATGCTTGCTTGGTTCTAGCATAGTATAGTAATTTTATTTATAATGTTTTAATTTGATGTCGATCTTAGGTTAGAAGTTTTTGGGTAGTAAAATCTACCATAGTAGTTAGTATAAGCTACAAATTATTACAGTATGGTGACATTTACAATAGTAATCTTACTATTGTGTAAACCATGCACAAGATTTATAAACTACAGAAATAACACTGATAGTGTATTTGCCTTTGAATCGACTTTATAGAAGTGGTGGTTAGGTAGTATTCCACCTTAAGATAATGTATCTAGTTACAAAGAACCAAACTTACATTATATCATTGAAATCACCAGGTAGTAAGGCTACCTATGGATATAAGTAACAATTATAATTGGTACATCATAAAAATAATGTGGTATTGTATATTGTTACAATAATACTTGCAGCAAGGCAATAATTTAAGTACTGAAGTTTATAACTTAATGTTTAGCATAATTACATACAAACAACAGGTTAATAATTTTCATGGATAGTAAGGAAGATACAAAATAGCAATATGTAATCTATTGGAAATCCTTACCGTTGAGAATCATAGGACTACATTCATGCATAAAGAACGGTACATTTGAGCATAACATTAGCAGTATAAGCATGTTACAATAAAAGTAATTGTATATCAAAGAACTTGAGCTCTAAGCTCACAGTAAGGATCTATTTGTTTAGCTAAGTATGCCAAGGATAACAATATTTATCGTTAAACTATGAATACTGTCTTAGAACCAAAACTATGGAAGAAAATTACTTTACCTCGTCAGAGATTTGTTTTTAAATAATTAGTTTATTTACTAGCATATTAACATGCAACATAAATACTTTTTGCTACCTTACAAATTAAACTCCTACTTGGTCGCTCGTTACCTGTTGAACCTGTAAGAACCAACAGTCCATCTGCGTTAGCATAATGCTAAGTAAGCCCTGAGTTTTCAAAGATAGACTTTCGCCTACTTGCAAAAAAGTAAAATGATTAGTGAAGCTAAAAGAAATCTGGATGCAAGTCATTCTTATATAACTTATGAAAATGAAAGTTGTATTAGTTATTGTATTTTGAAATTAATTAATACTAATTGTTAAATTGTTTCATTTTCCGCTAACCACTAGCAGTTAGTGAACTGCGTATTTAGACATTTTATGTTATCTTAAAAATTTTGATTTTTTATGAAATTTTGGGGTTATGACATGTAGTATCAGAGCACAAGGTTCAAACACTAGGCCTTGATGAAGCTCAACTTGCTTATATGAAACAATGAATTTAAATCATTTTGCTGATGTTGTTTTCTTTTAATGTTATCAACAGAGAAATTTGTTTTAGAGTTTAGCAACAGGTATGGAAAGACTGGAGGAATATGTAGAAGATGAATATCCCTTTACTGAACAAGAAAATTTACAAAGAGAACCTATACAAGAAGACATAACCACAAATTCCTCAGAACTTTTACAAATAGTAAAAGAATTAAAATCTGAAATGGAATCTGTTAAAAAAGAAAATGAGAGGATTCTGAGAGCTCAGGAGGAGCTGAATCAGATCCTAATAGAAATATTTCAAACTGAGGGCAAGGGTAAAAGAGCTGATTCAGAAGATATAAGTTACCAACACAAGTATAACAAGACTAAACAGACTAAAAATGAAAGTAGCTCATCTTCCGAAGTATTTGGTGATCAACGTAATTATCATTCTACTAGTGATAGTAGCGAGGATAACCACCATACTAGAAAAAGAAAATATAAACCGTATAAAGAAATTTCTGGAGAGTTTAAAAAGATAAAGCTGCCAAAATTTAATGGAGAAACTGAAAAGGGGGGGGGGAAGCAGAATCTTGGTTATCTGGGATGAAGAAGTACTTCTAGATTTATAACTATTCTAACCAATTAAAGGCTAGAATGGCTATCTATAATCTTTCAGGGAAAGCTGATATATGGTGGCAAGATTTGAAGAGAGTGAAAGGAATAAGAGAGAAGAACATAAATTGGAGTAATTTCAAGAAGTACTTTAAAAATAAATTTTTATTTGAACAGTACTATGTAGAAAGGGATAAAGAATTCTATGAGCTAAAACTAGGTACAATGACTATGAAAGATTTGAACAGTAAATTTTTAAGTTTGCTTAGGTATGTGCCATACCTTGTGGATGAAAAACCAAATGTACAACGGTTTCTTAGCTGTTTATCTTATCACATAAAGGATAGGATTGAGTATGACAATCCAAAAAATCTGGAAGAAGCTATGAGAAAAGCTAATTTCTGTTATGAACAAAATAAAAAAAAGGAGAGTATGGCCAACTGGAAGGCCAAAAAGAATAATAATTATGATCAAAACAAGAAAGAGTTTGTGCCCAATAGGAATTCTAAAAATAATAAGGCCATAAAATTTTCTAATAAGAATTTCCAGGGGAATAAGAATAATTCACAGAGCAATCATAACAATCAAAAGAGTAAAGAGTCTGCTAATAATCATAGTATTTACACAAAGAACGTTGAACGAAAATAACCCATAAAGTGTTGGGAGTGCAATGGTCCGCATTATGCCTCAGTCTATCCTAATCGGAAAAAGACTATCAGTAATATCCATACACTACGGGAGGAGATGATTATTGGAGATTTAGCGAGGACTATGCCCAGGATTAATGCAGCTTTGGAAAATCGGCAAGCAGACTATCAAACTTCCATGGTGGAAGTAGAAGGTAAGATAAACCAAACACCCATAGCTATTTTAATTGATCCAGCAACTAGTTTAATTTATATTTCACCTAATTTGGTAGAAAAATGTAAACTACCTGTTGAAAAATTTGTAAGTTCTTGGTTGGTTCAGTTAGCTACTGGTGCAAAGAGGAAGGTAACTAGTTTTGTAAAGAATTGTCCAGTAATTATGGATCAATTTGAAACTTTTGTAAAGCTTAATGTACTGCCTCTGGGTTCATACGACATACTAATTGGTATGGATTGGTTAGAGCAGCATAGGGTGATCTTAAATTGTTATGACAAAACCTTTACTTGTATAAACAAAGATGGAAAACCATAAGCATAAAGGGAATCCCTAGAAAAACAACCGTAAGGCAGATTTCTGCTCTGCAGCTTAAGAGAGCAGTTAGGAAAGGTTGTAAGGATTATGCAGTAACGGTAACCAATGAAGAAAATTTAAACAACATAGATAAACTAAAATTGGAGGATATACCAGTTTTGAAAGAGTATGTAGATGTATTTCCAGAAGAAATTTCGGGACTGCCTCCGAAAAGGGAACTAGATTTTACCATTGAGCTGGTACCTGGTGCAGTACCTAGCTCAAAGGCCCCTTATCGGATGAACATACTTGAACTTAATGAACTTAAGTCACAATTAAAAGAACTTATTGACAATAAATATATTCGACCCAGTGTGTCTCTTTGGGGGGCACCTGTCATTTTTGTTGAGAAAAAGGACAAGACTCTATGACTTTGCATAGATTATCGTCAGTTAAATACGATGAATATTAAAAATAGATACCCATTACCTTGCATAGATGATATGTTTGATCAACTACGTGGAGCTATGGTGTTTTCAAAAATTGATTTACGGTCTGGATATCACCAAGTTAGAATTAAAGATGAAGACATCTTTAAAACAACTTTTAGGACTTGATATGGCCATTACGAGTTTGTCATCATGCCACTCGGGCTTACTAACGCTCCAGCTGTTTTTATGTGTCTAATGAATATTGTAATGCATAAATATCTAGATAAGTTTGTGGTGGTGTTCATCAATGACATATTAATCTATTCAAAATCTGAAGAAGAGCATAAAGAACATTTAAAAATTGTCTTGCAAGAGTTGCGAGATCATCAACTCTTTGCAAAGTTTAGTAAATGCAACTTCTTTAAAGATAAAATCCAGTACTTAGGTCATGTGGTGACTAAAGAAGGAATTTCGGTGGATCCCGAAAAGATAAAGGCGATTGAAGATTGGCCAGTTCCTAAAGACGTAACTGATGTTCGATCCTTCATGGGAATTACTGGTTATTACCGGCGGTTCATTGAAGGGTTTTTGAGAATCGCAAATCCGATAACCTCTTTGCAGAAAAATGGAAAGAAATTTGATTGGAATCAGAAGTGCGAGGATAGTTTTAAAAATTTAAAAACCTTATTAACCACCGCACCTATTTTAAGAATAGCTTATCCAAATAAAGATTTTATAGTGTGTACTGACACCTGTAATGATGGTTTAGGCAGAGTATTGACTCAAGAAGGGCATGCTATTGCTTATGAGTCTAGGAAATTAAAAATTCATGAAAATAATTATGCAACTTATCACTTGGAATTAGCTGCTGTCATACATGCTCTAAAGATGTGGCATCATCATTTAAATGGAAGAAAATTTATTATAATGATATATAATAAAGGACTAAAATATCTGTTAGATCAACCTAACCTGAATGCTAGACAAGCTAGGTGGCTAGCTTTTCTAAGTGAGTATGATTTCGAAATTCAACACATTAAAGGGAAAGAAAATAAAGTTACTGATGCATTAAGTAGAAATGCAAAGCTGAACTTTACAGCAGTTATCGGCACTTAGACAACAGATCTGGAAGAACAGGTTAAAGCAGGGTTAGAACAAGATAAAATTTACAAAAAATTACACGCAAAAGCAAAAGAAAATCCAATAAAAAGTCTAAGTACAGGGTACAACTTGAATGAAAAATTATTTTTACTGTATAAAGACAGAATGTATGTACCTAATGTACCTAAAGTTAAGTTATTAATCTTAGACGAAATCCATAAAAATCCTTACTCAGGCCATCCGGGTTATCAGAAGACTATAACTATGTTAAGAGAATAATATTTTTGGCGAAACATGAAGACTGAACTGGCAGAACATATCGCTAGATGTTTTGAATGTCAGCAAGTAAAAACTGAACATCAACATCCAGCTGTATTACTTCAGCCATTGCCCATTCCTAGCTGGAAATGGGAGATAATTAGTCTTGATTTTGTTACTGGACTGCCTAAAAATCAGAACTTAAATGATTCTATAATAGTAGTGGTTGACAAATTAAGTAAAGCAAACCATTTTATACATGTAAAAACTACTTATAAAGCTGCAAACATAGCTGATATTTTTTTAAAGCAAATTTTTCGACTGCATGGAATACCGAAGGTTATAATTTCAGACCGAGACCCTAGATTTACAAGTAACTTTTGGAGATCTCTGTTTAAAGGATTAAATACTACAATAAATTTTAGTACTTCGTTCCATCTTCAAACTGATGGACAGAATGAAAGAGTAAATCAAGTACTGGAAGATTTACTAAGAATGTATGCAAATGATCAGCCAGGTAAATGGGAAGATTATTTACACTTGGTAGAATTTGCTTACAATAATAATTACCAAGCTTCAGCCAGATTTAGTCCTTTCAAAAATTTGTATGGAAGGAAATGTAACACTCCTATCTCTTGGAGTAATCCGGTGGATACGTTAGTATTAGGTTCTGAATTATTGAAAGAAATGGAAGAAATTGTAAAGCAGGTATAAGGTAATCTGAAAATTGCGCAAGATTGACAAGAAAGTCAAGCAGACCTTAAAAGAACTCCAAAATAGTTTCAGGTAGGTGAACATGTGTTCATCCCCAAAAAGAGATCTTTGAGGTTGGGTAGTTGTGCCAAACTAGCACCTCGTTACTGTGGTGCTTTTGAAATACTGTACAGGATTAGACAGGTAGCCTATTAGTTAGCTTTACCACTGAATTTAAGAGTTCATAATGTTTTTCACATTTCTATATTAAAGAAATATGTGCATGATGCTACTCATGTTATTAACTGGAATGATGTATAGGTGGAACCCGAAGGAGATTTTCTGGTGGAACTGGATTATATCCTCGAGCGGAGGGAGATCACACTTCAGAACCACACCATTGGTCAGGTGAAGGTGCAATGGAAGCACCTTAGTGTAGAGGAAGCCACCTGGGAATTGGAAAGTCATATGTAGGAGGCATATCCAATTCTGTTCTAGGGGAATTCTAAGGATGAGGAATAAATAACATCGAGGACGATGTTATAATTTAAGGGGGTGTGTATGTCACATGCCCCAATTTTGCAAAAACAATTTTATATTATTTGAGGAACAATATGTTAAATTTTATGCTAAGTTGTAATTGATGACCAATGGGGTCAAGAATATTTAATGTAAATTCAGAATATTTTATTTATAAATAAATAAATGAGGAGACAACAACTTAGGAGAGCTGTTAAAAGAGTGTTTACTGGTCAAATTGGTGAAGGAGACTAGGTGGAGAGCAAACTGACATGTGGCAACATCCTCAAACCACTTCCAACTGTTGCAGGTGGAAACCTCCCTATATTTGTGGTCATGATTCCCCAAGAAAGTGGAATTAGAGCAGGTGGCTCAATTAATGAAAACTGACCCAGAAGACCTAGGCATCTTTATAAAATTTTCCATTGAAGAGAGCTGAGGCTACTCATTCTAGAGAAGTGATCATTCAGGGTGAATGAATTTACTTCAGAGAAATTCAATGGAATGGAATTTGGAAAGTTTTTGAGGGGATAACTGTTGGTTGATCTAGTTGCATCTTTTGAGCAGAATATCATAGTGCTGAGAGCAGATTGTTTTACTGAGGTATTGAACTAGTTAGGTGACAGAGGGTTCTACAGTTGCATTCTCCACCCAGTTCTCAGCCAAGAAGACGCGGAGCAGGTTCGGGGGTCCTGAGGAAGCATTGTTTGAGCGCTCTCCAGGAGATTGGTAGGGAGGAACGACCTCCTAAAGCTATTGTCGTCTTGTCCTCAACAGGTTCTATGTTATTTTATTTTGTTGTCTGAGTTAAATAAATCTTAGTTTATCTGCTACATAAATGTTAAAGTTCAGCGTTTGTGAAATGTTAGATTAAGTATTCTTATTTGATTATTTATAGCAATGAAATGGTTTATGGAAGTAATGAAATAGAAATCAATTAAATTTCTAGGCTGTGTTTTTCCACACCTGGAAACCAGGTTGTACTCTAGCACAGTTAGAATGCTTTAAGTAAATGAAAGAATTCTTAAGAGAATGAAAATAATAGATATGATTTTGTATCTGTAGATAGCAGAGTAAATTTTATTTCAATGATTAAAATGCAATGAAAAAGCAGTGTTATGGTTTGTTTGTATTTACTGTTTTACTTAGTTCAACAAAATGAAAATGCAGGTAAAAGAAATAGTAAATTACACTAGTATTACAGTAATAGTATACTGATAGGAAATACACATTTATAGGAGATAATAACTAACCTTCAAGAAAGTATATAAACAAGTTAATAACCAAAAAATTTTCTTCTTTTAAAAAATGAACTTAATCTTAACTACTACTTAATAAAAACCAGCTTAGGGTTTTGTTAATAATCCATTTATACATGAAAATTAAACAGAGTTCTAGAGTTAACTTTCTTTTCTCTACAGAGCTCCAAATAATTATAAATTACAGAGTAGTAAATAAAAACAAATGTAAATATAAATAATAAACGAAATAAACTGAGAATTACACATATAGGTGCATTTTATTTTTAAAACAAACATGTTTATAACCTGTGAAAGAAAAACCTGAGGGTCGAAACCCATTCGACTAATTATCCAAATAGAAATTAAGCAGTAATAAGTTACAACTAGTTACATTGTTAACTATGAAACAAACTTAACAAGAAGGCTACAATCTATGCATTAGACTGACCACAGTCTTTTCCTGTAAGTAAAATACATATTATAAATCTTTTAAACAGGATAATAAACACGTTATTTACAAGCTAACGAAACCACAGTTCACATTTAAGAGTAAAACAGGACAGAGCCCAAATAGAAATTCAAAGCTTAACGAATCTTTCTTTTTAAAAAGTCAACTGTATTACATTGTCGAGCCGCAAGGCTAAATCTTAACCAAAATTAAATACATATCACGGCTTAAGTGCCGGTATTACCCAGCGTAAACAACAAGGGTTTTTAAAGTAAACTGGAGTAACATCATACTAAAACATTTTAACTAACGAAGAAATTGAAAACAGTCTTCCAAGCACTGTAGTTTTCCTTCCAACAACCCTCATCGCAAGTTGGGAAAAAACCACATCGAAACCAGGGCTTACCGGTTGGGGCCACGAGTTCACCAAAGCCAAAAAATGTATTTTCTTTCCACTAGAGATTGGAGCCATCACAGGTTCCTGCAAAGAACACATTACCGAGTGTTAGAATAATACTCAGCTTCTAAGCTTAAACCCTAACTACAATAAATCTTAACAAAGAGATTTCATAACAAAGAATTGATTTGAATTTATTATTACCTGCAAGTAAGAAGAGAAATTGAGCAGTGAAGGAGCTGTCACCAGCTTAAGCGAATCACACAGAGGAGTATTCAAACACCTATATTGACCCTGGAGTGGAGACAGTATCAAACCAACTTAAACTCCACAAAGCTCTGACGAGCAACAAGTAAGACAGAGATGAAACCTTGTACAGGCTGCGAGCCAAAATTTTAAACAAATAACCGCTCGCATAGTAAAGCATACAACCAAGAAGATTCAAGACCTTAAGACTAAGTAATGAGACCACACAGTATCAAACACAAGCTATGGAGAAAGCAAAGCAGAGGAACAACCTCTCATGGCTGCTAGGAAAACTACACAGAGTAGCCTGTAGGCCGACGAAACCCTCAGAGTCAAATGACAGGTGAATGGGGTTTCCTTCCTTTTTAAGTCACCAATGCATGGACGAGAGCAGACCACGTGCCTCTCAAATAATTTAACCATGTGAGTTTCTTGTCTATAGTCAACCCGCACTTTCGATTATCAACATATCATTGCCATGATCAATAACAAAACTTTGCAATCGACTATAGAATGTATATATATATTCATTTTGAAACACAAAACTATATCATTGCAATCGATGGAATTGAGGTTTGTTATAATTGGTAATAACGAATCTAGGTCGTTGACCATAGAGTAAAGTTGTAAAAACCTTGCCAATAAAACAATCATGAGGTTGACCATAGTATAAACATTTATAAATAATCATTTGCATGCCTACTTTGCAAATGACAGTTTTTATGGATCTTATCATTGTTTACAAAGTCATTATATGAATGTTGGTTCTTGCTTGGTTCTAGCATAGTATAGTAATTTTATTTATAATGTTTTAATTTGAAGTTGACCTTAGGTTAGAAGTTTTTGGGTAGTAAAATCTACCATAGTAGTTAGTATAAGCTACAAATTATTATAGTATGGTGACATTTACAATAGTAATCTTACTATTGTGTAAACCATGCACAAGATTTATAAACTACAGAAATAACATTGATAGTGTACTTGCCTTTGAATCGACTTTATATAAGTGGTGGTTAGTTAGTATTCCACCTTAAGATAATGTATCTAGTTACAAAGAACCAAACTTACATTATATCATTGAAATTACCAGGTAGTAAGGCTACCTATGGATATAAGTAACAATTATATTTGGTACATTATAAAAATAATGTGGTATTGTATATTGTTACAATAATACTTGCAGCAAGACAATAATTTAAGTACTGATGTTTATAACTTAATGTTTAGCATAATTACATACAAACAATAGGTTAATAATTTTCATGGCTAGTAAGGAAGAGACAAAAGAAGAGTACATTTGAGCATAACATTAGCAGTATGAGCATGTTACAATAAAAGTAATTGTATATCAAAGAACTTGAGCTCTAAGTTCACAATAAGGATCTATTTGTTTAGCTAAGTATGTCAAGGATAACAATCTTTATGGTTAAACTTTGAATACTGTCTTATAACAAAAACTATGGAAGAAAATTACTTTACCTCGTCAGAGATTTGCTTTTAAATAATTAGTTTATTTACTAGCATATTAACATGCAGCAAAAATATTTTTCGCTACCTTACAAATTAAACTCCTACTTGGTCGTTCATTACTTATTGAACTTGTAAGAACCAGCAGTCCATCTGTGTTAGCATAATGCTAAGTAAGCCCCGAGTTTTCAAAGATAGATTTTCACCTACTTGCAAAAAAATAAATTTTTTAGTGAAACTAAAAGCAATTTGGATGCAAGTCATTCTTATATAACTTATGAAAATGAAAGTTGTATTAGTTATTGTATTTTGAAACTAATTAATACTAATTGTTAAACTATTTCATTTTCCGCTAACTGCTAGCAGTTAGTGAACTGCGTATTCAGACATTTTATGTTACCTTAAAAATTTTAATTTTTTATGAAATTTTGGGGTTATGACATGTGGTATCAGAGCACAAGGTTCAAACACTATGCCTTGATGAAGTTCAACTTGCTTATATGAAACAGTGAATTTAAATCATTTTGTTGATGTTGTTTTCTTTTAATGTTATCAACAGAGAAATTTGTTTATGAGTTTAACAACAGGTATGGAAAGACTGGAGGAATATGCGGAAGAGGAATCTCCCTTTACTGAACAAGAAAATTTACAAAGAGAACCTATACAAGAAGACATAACCACTAATTCCTCAGAACTTTTACAAACAGTAAAAGAATTAAAATCTGAAATGGAATTTGTTAAAAAAGAAAATGAGAGGATTCCAAGAGCTCAGGAGGAGCTGAATCCGATCCTAATAGAAATATTTCAAAGTGAGGGTAGGGGTAAAATAGCTGATTCAAAAGATATAAGTTACCAACATAAGTATAAGAAGAATAAACAGACTAAAAATGAAAGTAGCTCATCTTCCGAAGTATTTGGTGATCAACGTAATTATCATTCTACTAGTGATAGTAGCGAGGATAACCACCATACTACAAAAAGAAAACATAAACCGTATGAAGAAATTTCTGGAGAGTTTAAAAAGATCAAGCCACCAACATTTAATGGAGAAACTGAAAACTGGGAGGAAGCGAAATCCTGGTTATCTGGGATGAAGAAGTACTTCCAGATTTATAAATATTCTAACCAATTAAAGGCTAGAATGGCTATCTATAATCTTTTCGGGAAAGCTAATATATGGTGGCAAGATTTGAAGAGAGTGAAAGGAATAAGAGAGAAGAACATAAATTGGAGTACTTTCAAGAAGTACTTTAAAAAGAAATTTTTATCTGAACAATACTATGAAGAAAGGGCTAAAGAATTCTATGAGCTAAAACTAGGTACAATGAGTATGAAAGATTTGAACAGTAAGTTTTTAAGTCTACTTAGGTATGTGCCATACCTTGTGGATGAAAAACCGAAGGTACAACGGTTTCTCAGCTATTTACCTTATCACATAAATGATAGGATTGAGTATGACAATCGAAAAACTTTGGGAGAAGCTATGAGAAAAGTCGATTTCTGTTATGAACATAATCAGAAAAAGGAGAGTATGGCCAACTGGAAATCCAAAAAGAATAATAATTATGATCAAAACAAGAAAGAGTTTATGCCCAATAGGAATTCTAAAAATAATAAGGCCATAAATTTTTCTAATAATAATTTCCATGGGAATAAGAATAATTCATAGAGCAATCAGAACAATCAAAAGAGTAAAGAGTTTGCTAATAATCACAGTAATTACACAAAGAACTTTGAACAAAAAGAACCCATAAAGTGTTGGGAGTGCAATGGTCCACATTATGCCTTAGTCTGTCCTTATCGGAAAAAAGGCTGTCAGTAATATCCATACACTACAGGAGGAGATGACTGTTAGAGATTTAGCGAGGACTATGCCCAGGATTAATACAGCTTTGGAAAATCGGCAAGCAGACTATCAAACTTCCATGGTGGAAGTAGAAGGTAAGATAAACCAAACACCCATAACTAATTTAATTGATCTAGGAGCTAGTTTAAGTTATATTTCACCTAATTTGGTAGAAAAATGTAAACTGCCTGTTGAAAAATTTGTAAGTTCTTGGTTGGTTCAGTTAGCTATTGGTGCAAAGAAGAAGGTAACTAGTTTTGTAAAGAATTGTGTAGTAATTATGGATCAATTTGAAACTTTTGTAAAGCTTAATGTACTGCCTTTGGGTTCATAGGACATACTAATCGGTATGGATTGGTTAGAGCAGCATAGGGTGATCTTAAATTGTTATGACAAAACCTTTACTTGTATAAACAAAGATGGAAAACCAATAAGCATAAAGGGAATCCCTAGAAAAACAATCGTAAGGTAGATTTCTGCTCTGCACCTTAAGAGAGCAGTTAGTAAAGGTTGTAAGGCTTATGCAGTAACGGTAACCAATGAAGAAAATTTAAACAACATAGATAAACTAAAATTGGAGGATATACCAGTTTTGAAAGAGTATGTAGATGTATTTTCGGAAGAAATTCTGGGCTGCCTCCGAAAAGGGAACTAGATTTTACTATTGAGCTGGTACCTGGTGTAGTACCCAACTCAAAGGCCCCTTATCGGATGAACATACTTGAACTTAATGAACTTAAGTCACAATTAAAAGAACTTATTGACAAGAAATATATTCGACCCAGTGTGTCTCCCTAGGGGGCACCTGTCATTTTTGTTAAGAAAAAGGACGGGACTCTATGACTTTGCATAGATTATCGTCAGTTAAATAAGATGACTATTAAAAATAGATACCTGTTACCTCACATTGATGATCTATTTGATCAACTACATGGAGCTACGGTGTTTTCAAAAATTGATTTACGGTCTAGATATCACCAAGTTAGAATTAGAAATGAAGACATCGTTAAAACAACTTTTAGGACTAGATATGGCCATTACGAGTTTGTCATCATGCCATTCGGGCTTACTAACGCTCCATCTGTTTTTATGTGTCTAATGAATAATGTAATGCATAAATATTTGGATAACTTTGTGGTCGTGTTCATCAACGACATATTAATCTATTCGAAATCTAAAGAAGAGCATAAAGAACATTTAAAAATTGTCTTGCAAGAGTTGCGAGATCATCAAATCTTTGCAAAGTTTAGTAAATGCGACTTCTTTAAAGATAAAATCCAGTACTTAGGTCATGTGGTGACTAAAGAAGGAATTTCGGTGGATCCCGAAAAGATAAAGGCGACTGAAGATTGGCCAGTTCCTAAAGACGTAACTGATGTTCGATCCTTCATGGGAATTACCGGTTATTACTGGCGGTTCATTGAAGGGTTTTCGAGAATCGCAAATTTGATAACCTCTTTGCAGAGAAAGGGAAAGAAATTTGATTGGAATCAGAAGTGCGAGGATAGTTTTAAAAATTTAAAAATCTTATTAACCAACGCACCTATTTTAAGAATAGATGATCCAAATAAATATTTTATAGTGTGTACTGACGCCTGCAATGATGGTTTAGGTGGAGTATTGACTCAAGAAGGGCATGTTATTGCTTATGACTCTAGGAAATTAAAATTCATGAAAATAATTATGCAACTTATGACTTGGAATTAGCTGCTGTCATACATGCTCTAAAGATGTGGGATCATCATTTAATTGGAAGAAAATTTATTCTAATGACAGATAATAAAGGACTAAAATATCTGTTAGATCAACCTAACTTGAATGCTAGACAAGCTAGGTGGCTAGCTTTTCTAAGTGAGTATGATTTTGAAATTCAGCATATTAAAGGGAAAGAAAATAAAGTTGCTGATGCATTAAGTCGCCAATGCATGGACGAGAGCAGATCACGTGCCTCTCAAATAATTTAACCATGCGAGGTTCTTGTCTATAGTCAACCTGTGCTTTCAATTATCAACATATCATTGCCATGACCAATAAAAAAACTTTGCAATCGACTATAGAATGTATATATATGTTCATTTTGAAACATAAAACTATATCATTGCAATCGATGGAATTGAGGTTTGTTATAATTGTTAATAACGAATCTATGTCATTGACCATAGAGTAAAGGTGTAAAAACCTTGCCAATAAAACAATCATGAGGTTGACCATATTATAAACATTTATAAATAATGATTTGCATGCTTACTTTGCAAATGACAGTTTTGATGGATCTTATCATTGTTTACAAAGTCATTATATGAATGTTGGTGCTTGCTTGGTTCTAGCATAGTATAGTAATTTTATTTATAATGTTTTAATTTGATGTTGACCTTAGGTTAGAAGTTTTGGGTAGTAAAATCTACCATAGTAGTTTGTATAAGCTACAAATTATTATAGTATGGTGACATTTACAATAGTAATCTTACTATTGTGTAAACCATGCACAAGATTTATAAACTACAAAAATAACACTGATAGTGTATTTGCCTTTGAATCGACTTTATAGAAGTGGTGGTTAGGTAGTATTCCACCTTAAGATAATGTATCTAGTTACAAAGAACCAAACTTACATTATATCATTGAAATTACCGGGTAGTAAGGCTACCTATGGATACAAGTAACAATTATATTTGGTACATTATAAAAATAATGTGGTATTGTATATTGTTACAATAATACTTGCACCAAGGCAATGATTTAAGTACTGATGTTTATAACTTAATGTTTAGCATGATTACATACAAACAACAGGTTAATAATTTTCATGGCTAGTAAGGAAGAGACCAAATAGAAATATGTAATCTATTGGAAATCCTTACCGTTGAGAATTATAGGAGTACATTCATGCATAAAGAACAATACATTTGAGCATAACATTAGCAGTATGAGCATGTTAGAATAAAAGTAATTGTATATCAAAGAACTTGAGCTCTAAGCTCACAGTAAGGATCTATTTGTTTAGCGAAGTATGTCAAGGATAACAATATTTATGGTTAAACTTTGAATACTGTCTTATAACCAAAACTATGGAAGAAAATTACTTTACCTCATCAAAGCTTTGCTTTTAAATAATTAGTTTATTTACTAACATATTAACATTCAACAGAAATACTTTTCGCTACCTTACAAACTAAACTCCTACTTGGTCGTTCGTTACCTGTTGAACCTGTAAGAACCAACAGTTCATCTGCGTTAGCATAATGCTAAGTAAGCCCCGAGTTTTCAAAGATAGATTTTCACCTACTTGCAAAAAAGTAAAATTATTAGTGAAGCTAAAAGCAATCTGGATGCAAGTCATTATTATATAACTTATGAAAATGAAAGTTGTATTAGTTATCGTATTTTGAAATTAATTAATACTAATTGTTAAACTATTTCATTTTCCGCTAACCTCTAGCAGTTAGTGAACTGTGTATTTAGACATTTTATGTTATCTTAAAAATTTTAAATTTTTATGAAATTTTAGGGTTATGACAGAAATGGTCCCTGAGGCCAAGATATTACAATTTGGGGAAGTCATTACCGGCTTCCGCCAAAACATTGAAGAGATGAAAGCTAAGTTAGTTCCCAACACACCTCCAGAAGTAACTAAACAATGACAAAATGAAGTTTAGGAGGTCATCCAGGGAACTAAGCAAGCTGAAGCCTCTTGCACTAAGCTTATGAAGAAGTTTCTCGGACTTGGAGAGTCTTATTGGAAAATGTAGAGCTACAATAAATTACCACTAAGATTGGTGCAACTCCGACTAGCATGAATAATTTGTGGAGTTCGTTAAAGACTCTACCACCAATAGAACGAATGAGGAACATTGCTAAAAAGAAGGCCTTACAACAGGAGATCAATAAACTTTAAGTGCAACAATAGAAATGAACAGAGCAGGTGGAAGAAATCTAAATATAGGCTTAGCGTGTCTCTAAAGTAATTGGGCTTGAACACTTAGAGATTAAGCAGACCATGACAAGAAGTGTGGAGCACATTACTATGGATGTCATCGCTGAAGTGACTAAGCTCAAGGAAATCATATAGTGATGGGTCGAATATGTAAAGAAAATTTATCAAGACTTCCAGTTGAAGTTGAATCAACCAGTGTCATAAGGCTGAAGTGGCTCGGGACAAGCCACATGTGAGTGTTGGGGGCTTGTTGGCCCTAGGTAAATTTTGGGATATTTTGGGTATCAGTTTGGAGAATGTGGTGGAAGTGTGAACATAGACGCAACATAGTGGATAGGCAAAGCAACCAACTGCAAATAATTGGACGAGAATTAAGGAAAGGCAGTTGTTCTGATGAAGTCCAACCAAAAGGTTCGTAGGTAGTTAGAAATTTTGTCCACTTACATTTATGGGATTGGGTAGTGGGAGTGGGTTGGAAAATGACCAAATAGAGCCTATAAATATGTAATGGGTTGGCATTTTGGGGTTAGACAATTTTTGGGAAAATTCTGAGCTTTTTTTTATTTTGTGGTAACAAAGCAAATGTAATGATTTTGTTGAAGTATACGTTGAGCTAGAGTTGCAAGTATGAAGGATGATCTGTAGGATGCGTGTGCATATGTAATGTAATTAAGATGTTGAGTAGATTTCTGTGGGTTGTGTGTGTAGACCGTAGTGCTCGAGCTGTGACTCTTTAATAATAACGAGCACTTTTGTGGTTTTTCCCATCTTGGGTTTCCACGTTAAATCTCTAATGTCCATTTGCTTGGGATGTGTGTTGATTTTTTATTTGTTTTTTAACGCATCAATGGATATATATGAATGTGTGTATGGGTGAAACAATAATTGAATGGATATCTATGCTGCCACAGTTTGGTTAAAATACAAGAGTTCAATTTGAAACTCTCTGTTGTAGTTGCTGATCTGTCAAAGTCCCTCTTGTCGGAGTTATAGTGGTGCAAAATGTCGATGTTCTCATTTTTTGTTGTAGAAACCTGGTTCCTACAGTTCCCATAGGTACTTCAGGTGAGACTTCATCTACTATGCAGGTGTTGCCGAAAGGGCTAAAACACTTTTGGGTCAGTATCTTGGGTTTTGTTGGTATAATGATTCTTTGAACTTGGGTTGTGTTAAGACTGTGCCAACAACAGTCATGTCAGTCTTGGAATACTGAGCATATTAGATAAATGATTGATGGTGCTCTAGGCCCATGAAGGTGCACACAAGTTAATTAATGAACAAGAGCCTAAAATAACCACTCCAGACACGTGTCATCACCGGAATAACCCAAGATCCCAAAAGGGTTTGTATAAAACACTTATTCACTGATCTTGAAACCATTTACCAACAAGGGGTTGACCTAGATACATCACGGGGTGACACATGGGATTTTTTTTACCACTCAATGGATAGTTTCCCTGCCACATCATCACCCTTCCACCTTAGCATAAATTCAAAAAGTAAAAAAAAAACAAATTATAGAGCTAAAATCTTATTTCAGCCATAATTGAAGCGAATTAAATAATAAATTAGTGATACTTGTGCCATTTCTATGCTATTAATGGATGCTACAGGATCACTAGTGAGGGATATGGACCCATTCTACTTGGAGTTTGCGAAAATTACAGTTTAATGGGTTTTGAAGATGTATAACTTGAGGATAGATAGAGGCTAAGTTGAGTCCCAAATTATTATGGTGCATTCATGAGATAGGAACATAGATAAGTTAAGATCCCTAAGGAAAAAATAAAATATACGTGAAGTCGGGAGAATAAAGAAGGCCAAAATCCAATATTTGGGCGCGTGAAAGTGCAATTCTTGAAAATTTGAAGGAGGCAAAAGTGGTCCCAGAATTCATAACCAGAAAATTTACTGATTTCAAAATTTGTTCTACTCATCAAGATGAACAACTTTGTTTAGAGGGAAATTTTATAGAAAGCTTTGTTTCTAAGATAGTAGTTTTCAGAGAAAATTCTAAGTATGGAAAAGTGCAAAAACTAAAAAATTGATGATTCGATAATTTGGTAAAATTGGATAGGAGAATCATATTTGAACTGTAATAATGTCTGAGAACTCACCATTATATGAGATATTAGTGCCCCATGTAAATTTTTTTCCTGTTCCTTACCAATTTTCTTCCATAGGCCTTTGAAAGTGGTCCTTCAAATTAATTGCAGCTACAAAACAAGGTAAAAATTGGGCAGAAACTGTGTTTTCATAGGGATATAATTTTTAGCAGTGAAATTAGTATTAAATAGTGGTTTAGTCAATGGAAATAATATCAGTAGGAGAATAAAAACAATGAACCCAAACATAAATCAATATTTCCTAAATATCCAGAAAACTAACAGAAAAAGGGCCTACAACTTATGACAAATGTTATCAAAAAGAGGAATTTCCATAATTTTTCTTTGTTAGAGCATTAATCCACCTTAGTACCATGGTCATACATCTAGGATACATTTTCATTAGTCTTATACTATGTTATATGGTCCAAAACTAGGTTATATTGGCCAACCTTGGTGTATTAGGTGTTTTGGACTCATAATTGCACCCATGCGGTCTCTATTGAACATTTTGATTGCTCATGCACCCTCATTAATGACATACCAGACCTTTGTGCGCTCCCCATCCATTAAATCAGGGAAACTATTTGAACATAGGCGCTATTGCATGTATTTGGTGGTTTTTGGTCATTTATTGTTGCCTAGAGCCACTCCCACTCACCCATATGCTCACCCACGCTTAACTTTCCCTCATTTATGTCCTCGAATGCTCCAGCCACATCCATATAGGAATTCGTGATCGTTTGGGATGGTTTGCGAACTCATTGGTCCACCTACGAGGTTTTGAGGTCAAATCCTAGCTTGACATGTGTATGCATCCAAATTTCCTCCAAAGGCTAATGATTTCTCCATAATGTAATATAAACCTGATCCAAACATATTTACATGTTGTACAGTCATAATAAACTTAGTTATTGACTACATTTGTATGTGTTAATTTCACTCTTTCTATTGTTTTTGTGCATAATTGTGTGTAATCTCAAATTGCGAGGATTCCCTTAGCTCCTATATCCTACTGTGAATCAATTCTCACATGGTATCAAAGAAATTTGGAGATGCAAATCAAAACTAGAGCATTTGAGTTGCTGTTTAGGGCATTTTCCAGAAAAAATTCGAGTGTTTGAATTCTAGGTACAACAAGTGTTTCTGTCACTCAGTGTGCAAGCAGAAATGGAGCAGACTCATGTATTGCTTACTCCATTCAACTATTTCAAATGGAAGGATGAAATGGTGATCCAAATGAGGTCAAAAGGCCTGTACAGAGTCACCATGGGGATAGAGATTGAGCCCAACTCTACTGTGGAAAAAATTGAGTACTTCAACAGGCTTGATGAGGCATTCAGGATGCTTTGTCTCAACATTTCGAGGGACATTCTTTTCCATGTAGACAATATGACAACACCCAATGAAGTATTTCTCAAGCTCGAGTCATTGTTTGGGAAGATTGATGAGATGAGAGGCCACCAACTCAAAAATGAGTTGATCTCATTGAGCCCAACTCACTTTGAGATGATCCAGGACTTCTTCACCAAGTTCAAATTGTTGGTGCTTCAGCTGAAATAGTGTGGCATTAAAAAGAATGATGAGCAACTGATCTTGTCCATACTTTCGAAGCTAGGGACATAGTATTCAGTGTTTGTGTCAACATTCCACTCTAGAAAGCTCACAACTCGAAATTGGAGGATGCCATCACTTACAGACTTCATGGAGTCACTAACTCAAGAACAAGACAAGTTGGTGAAAATGGGTACCATCAAATACAAGAAGGATCAAGACCTTGCTGCAAGAGTTTCGAATCTAGCCAAATGCAAGAAGAAAGCAAGAGATTATAAGCAGTAAGAGACGAATAAGCAGGAGAAGCCCAGATCTTCAGATGGGGTTTCAAATCCTAGCAAGGACAAGGGCAATAAGAAGCAAGAGAAGAAAAAATGCAGTTATTTTCATAAAGGGTGGCATCCAGAGAGTGCTTACATGCAGAAAACCATTGACATGATGGCGCACCTGCTTGAGAAGAAAAAGACCCCACTTCCAGAAGGCACAAGGGAGAAAGAGGGAGGTTCAAGCTCAGACAACAAAGAAAGGTGCCATGCTTTGGTTGCTGGATCTTCAAGATCTTATTCCTTCATCATAGATTCAGGTGCATCCAGCCACATGGCCTCCATGCCTTATTCCTTCTCGACCCTGCATCCTTACAGTAGTCCATCCATTCTTATGGGTGATGATTCAGAAATCCAAGCCAAAGGGATTGGCAGGATTGATCTTGAAGATGGGTACTTCAACAATGTGTTGTTTGTTCCTAATCTAGCAGTGAACCTACTCTCTATATATCAAATGAAACACAATTGTACAACCAAGAGAGTAACATTTACTCAAAATGACGTGGAGATCTCAAAAGTATCTACAGTCCAAGTTGTGGTAGTGGGTTTTGTTGACCATGATTCGAGAATGTACAAATTCTCTCACTTCCTTCCATACTCACAAGGGAATTGTTGGGCTTAGGGCAGACACGGGTTTTTATACTATTATCTTCGCACCAACAAAAAGATCCACAGTGTTGTCCCTTTCGGCAACAACCTGCGAACAGGTTGCAGTCTCACCCAAAACAACTATGGGGTGTCACAGAATCATGTTTCTGCAAGCAAAAGAGGGATATTACTGTACCTTTAGCCTTAACAAATAATAATCATGCAACATAGAGCTTCGACATTTACTTGAATAGCTTCGCAGTTTAGATAAAAGGCAGTTTCTTGCTTAACCCTTAACTGGGAGTTCACAGTGAAGTTATTACTTAGCAGTTATTTTACTTTATCAATTATCTACTTATCAAATGCATAAAAAACATAACAGAAACATAAAAGAACCACCACAACACAAGATATACGTGGTTCACCCCCAGTGTAGGGGCTACGTCCACAGAACTGTGTTTATATTCAACTTTTTACAAACAACCAGTTCTGATCTGCGCACTCAGCTGCAGATCCTTCCTTCACAAACCCTCTGCGCACTCAGTTGTAGAGGTCATCCATGCACTTAGCTGGGACTTGACCTTTCTTCTTAACCCTAAAACCCTCTATGCACTCAGTTGCATAGGTTGTCCACGCACACAGCTGAGACTTGACCTTAAACCCAAAACCCTCTGTGCACTCAGCTACAGAGGTCATCCACACACACAGCTGGGACTTAACCTTAAACCAAAATAGGCCTTAGATCCTTCACATCAAATTATCATCATAATAGAACCTACTATAACCTTACTTCACTTCTTTACATAACTACCTTATTTATACAAGTGCACTATTACAATTTCATGGAATTAAACCATGGGTACCTGCAAACCATGGGACATTTACAAAAAGAGGGGCTTTGAACCAACCCCGACACCCCTAAGACTATTTTGAGTCGCAAATCCGCTTACAAGCTTCACACCAAAACCACGGAGTTACCAAAATTAAGGACCGTTAAGGTCTGCGCCCCAACAGGCCCCTAAGACTCACCAGTGTCCTGTCCCGGGACACTCTGCTGCTTGTTTGGTGGGAGAATCTTGTTGGCGAAGATAGTAAATTGTTTGTTGAGGCCATGCATGATATCTTCGCCTACTTTCTCCTTCTCCACCAACTCCTGCAATGCTGCTGCTGATATTTCGCTGGCCTTTTCCTGTGCAAATGCATTATACTCCTTCAGAACTTTGAGCTGGATATCCGCAGCAGTGCTCAACTCCAAGGCCTCGTTGATAAGGGGCTACACATAATTCACTAGCTGTGTTTCTTCCCTTCTACATGACTCAATTTCCTGCTGGAGTTCATTGCTTTGCTTCACCTTAAGCATTTTCTGCATGGGAGGCAGTGTCTTGATTTCAGCCTTCACTGCGTCTAGCTCTGTCTGTCGCTGCTTGATTGTTTCTTGCAGCTTTTCTACTTCTGGGTTGTCCTGCAAGTTTTCCTAGGCTCCGACACTTTCATCTAGCAGCTTTGCTGCACTGCTCACAAGATCTGAGATCTTCGTTGCTGAGGCCTGAATATCTCTGTGACGCTGCTCCCTGACCTCTGGTGGACTCTTCGGGGTGATGCGAAGTTGAAGCTCCGCAATCTAAGTCTCATGTTCTTCTTTGAGCTTCTCTATTTCATTGCGAGACTACTATGCGTAGTCTTTTAGCTTGGCGATTCTTTGCTCTGACTCTTCCTCAGCCTGCATGTCGAAGTTAGGGAGACTTCGACATGCCTCATCCAATACTCGCGCCAGTGTGGCCTGCTTGCTTTCTGCTTCCCTCTTCTTCTGCTTAGATTCTTCCAACTGCGCTACGAGGCTCTCACTCTACTTTGTGGTACTCTCCAACTGTCTTTGTGAGTAGCTATCGCGTTCATGGATCTCGTTCATGATTGCTAACTGACAAAGATGCAGCTCCGGCATAGACAACTTGGCGTAGTCTATCTCAACTGTTATGCTCATCTGCGATCAAGATGCTGCATTAGTTATTATAAGGGTGGCACTTGGTACTTGCCCTCTATTTTTTCTAGCTGGCCATTGTCTCATATTTGGCTGCATGCTTACTGGGGCACTGCTTGCTGCAGCGCCAGTCGCTGATTTTTCTGCTAACGTCTTAAGTTTTGTAACTCGTTGAGCTACGCCAGCGAGTGCATCAAGGTGTGTGGCTACAAACTCTGACCATTTCTTTGTTAATGCCTCTGTATACTTTGTCAGAGCCTAATCAAGCTCTTCAATCATTAAAGCGGGCTCTTCGACGATGTTTTTTCCCTTTGACGCCTTTGCTTTCTTTCGAGGCTGAGTTTTAGTCACTTCCTCTGCTTCTGGCGACTTGCGCTTATCTGGGCGATTGGGGTATGAGATTGTCTTGACCGATTCTTCTTCTTCTTCTTCATTTCTATCATCTCCACCCTGGTAATCTTCACTCTGCTGCGACTCACTTTGTTCCTCGTTTTCTTCGAGTGGGTCACCCTGCTGCGGCTGAGTAGGACCTGCGCCCACATCTGTCATTGGAGGAACTGGTATGCTGGGCCTTGTTCCTGCGTCCTTCATCCAATCAGCCGGCCACTGCTAAACTACTGCGAGGATTTCTTCCTTGTTTACCACGTATGGAAACTTCTAGCATGCATGTTTATCATCTGCGCGGGCCTGGATGAAGACATTGTGCATGTCGGCCTTGAAGTTGGCCACTCCAGCATACTGAGAGAATAGCTCATTGCTGAGTTGCGGTGTCTCCAGGATATCATATGAGATTTTCAGTGCATAAAAGGTGAACACATAGTTCATCATTTTCCGTGAGGATTTATCCTGCGAAACCCAAAGAGATGCGTACCTTGCTGCACCAGGCATCTGTGGAGGCACATCGAGAAACTGCGCCTCGGTAGGTTCTTTCCATCCTACCAGTGCAATAAGCACTATCAACCATGAGTAATGAAAGGGTCTACCTTTCTCCTGCACGTCGCGGACATCTTCAAGGAATTCCTTAGCAATGTACTCTGCCCATTTGTAACTGTAGCCTTCGACACAGTTCGCAGCAATACTGACAATCGGGGCAGGCACTTCATTTGGTCTACACTTCCGCATTAGCTTGCATGCTAAGAGCTCTGCGGTGAAGCGAATGTTCTGGTGCTGAATTGTCGAGGTTTGATACCCTTGCTTTCCTTTCATCAGGCCAAAGCGGTCCTTCATGCTCTGTGCCAGCTTCGTATCCTCGTGTTTTGAAACAAATTTAATTCCAGGATCAGGCCCTTCCTTCGGCAAGCCTGTGATCCTTTGAATTAGCTCTCCATTAATAGGAATTCTCTGGTCTCCTATCCATAGGTGCCCATCATGCACCAATGCCAATAGCTGCTTGACCACCACGGTCACCTGCGTGCTGCGACCAAAATGGGGGACATTGAGCATCTTCAACAAGCCAGCTTGCTCTAAGCCAGTAGCCCACTGTTTCACTTCCAGTAACGTCGCTCCAGTCTCCGGATAGTGGACGGAGTGCAAGTATGTTCCAGGTGCGAACTATGGAAACTTCCCACGATCATTCGTATCATGGTCTACGTATTTGAGCCGGTTGATTTTTCTTGTCATTGTTCTGACCAACTGCACACCCTGTGGCAGCGAAGGGGTGTGTAATGTGAACTTAGCTGTTCGCCGAGGTGGCTGCACTCCTGGTCGAACAGGCTGAAGATATGGTGGACACTGCGGTGCAATGTTCTCATCCTCACCGAAGTCTTCAAAACCTTCAGGTGGGAGCTCCGTTGAACCAAAAGGATTCATCTCAGGTTCCTCCGGTGTCTTTCCTGATGGCTTGTGTCTGTCTTCATTTTGCTTAGAGCGAACTTCTGGTTTAAACTTCTTCCTGGTAGATCGTGTCTGCATTGGTTGAGTTGGTGCTGGGGGGGTCTCTTCATGGGGTGAAGATGTAGGTGGGTTTCTCATAAGGTTCTGCAGACCCCTTTGTGCGAATTCTCTCAACAATTCCTGAACTTCACGATTAGATGACATGGACTGAATTGTAAAACTCAAGAAAATGCGAAATGCAAAATTCACAGGCTTGGGTGTCTTCTTATAGAATCCAATGACCAAATATACCATAAATGTGCATTGAAGACACCAAATCTGACAGAGATCTTGTCCAAACGGTGGTAGATTTCCCAAAATCTCATCATTACAGGCAGTTAATACAGTTACCGTGCCTGCGCCACCAAATCTGATTTTTTCCAATGGTCGCATTTTAAGCTCCGACACACCCTTCCTTCTTCGGCACAACCAGTAACTTTGGCTACACTACAATAAGGACCTTCGATAGTTCCTGACATCAGCTTCAACAGAGCTTTGAGCTTTGATCCGCGGCAGAATGTCTTCCATAGCCTCAATGATTCTTGCAGTGAGCATCTTATCTAGCGCCATCCTAACTTTTTCTTTATACTTAGGGTTCAGCCTATAAGGGCGCTACTTCACAGGCTTTGCATCAGCTTTCAAAGGGATTTTTATCACTCCTATATCACCAAGGATACCTTTCATTTCTGAGAACTTCATCGGAAATAAGTCTTGATACTCCTGGAGAAGTTCAGTCACTTTGCTCACCATTTCTTCATCCCAATAATCTCCAATGGTAGCATACTGAGGCATGTCTTCTGATCCAATGTTTACTTTCCTTGTCTTTAAGGGCTGAGTCACTTCAGGTGATTCTACTGCTAGTCCATGTACTTCGTAGTGTCCTTCTGACTAAGGGATATTAATGTTGCGCGGGTCATCATCCTCATCAATTGCGAGGTTATAGCATTCTACTGCATTGGCTTCTTTTCTCCTTCCAATCAGGTTGGTACTCTGCTATTTCTTTATCATCAAACACCTTAGTATGGATCAATCTAACAGCTGCGTCCAAAGAAGGGCAAACCTCATTAATAGAAAATGTAAGTACAAAACTATCAACAAGACTATCCCAACTTACAGTACCATGGCGAAGCTCAACCTCCGCATACCAGTTCTTTGCTACAGGTTCCAGAGTGTGTACAAACCTATGTACCCATTCTTCACAAGGAACATGCTTCCATGCTTCATAACACTGCTACAAATGTTCCTGAGGGCTAGTCTTACCATTAAATCTTCTTCGCACCTCCTGAGGTTGCTCCATGAATCTCAGGCGAAGAAACTTTTGACAAGCTCCCCAACTATGAATATACTTTTTATGACCATTCCACGATCTGGCAGCTGTGGCTCTGAATACTGAATCTAGAGTCTCCATTTTCTGTGAATCTGGTACTTGCTCTGAGAATTGTACAATAAAATCTTCTGGGTATTGCAAGCCATCAAAAGTAGGTAAGATTCTTGTTTGTGAGCCAAGCCATCTGAGAGACTTGGTAATTCTTGCACATCGATGTCCATGGAGCTCATAAAGTCTATTCTGCCAATTCTCTAGGCCTTCGTTTGAATCAGTCATGCAAGAACTGTTACACTGTCAATCCATTATACCTTCAGTAGTAGGGTTAACATAGTCTTCTTCTTTAGCTGTGATGTTGTAAATATGATCCAAAACATCATGCTCTTCATCTCTGACTAGCTCTGTATACCTTTCTCCTTGAGAAGGATCCAATGGTACTATGACTCTCAAGACTTTTCCTTCAAAAGTCATCTGTCTATTCTTAAGGTTGATTACTGTAGAATTGTCTATTTCCCATTCAATTCCTAGTAATGCTGGATAGGGGTTGCTATCATCAATTATTTCAATGACTTCAAAATATGCTAAGGTACTGACTCCATCAATGTCCACTGGGACACTAGGGAATCTTCCTAGGGGCACAATCTTCTGCTGATTGGCTAATCTCAATTGTATAGGGGACCATTCAAGGGTAGGTTTTCCCATTTGTTCCCATGTCTACTTAGTTAGGACATTTACTTCTGATCCTAGTTCTAAAATGATATCCGTCATGTCATAATCTCCTATCTGAGCATGCAATCACATTTCTCTTCCAGTTATTCTAACTCTATTAACAGTTTTTCCTTTATCAGAGCTTCGCTGAGGTTCACAAGATGCAATAACTTTCTATAACTCATTCAAAGCATTCTGATTCCTTAATAGCTTCATACAACTCTGTAAAAATGATGACAGTGTACTTACTTGATCCGGCGAAGCTTCTTGAGACTGTAACTACTGTTGATGCTGTTGCGCAGGTGCTACTGATGTTCTCGGATCAACAAAGTCTTTTTTAGCTTCCATAAATGTTCCTTTTTCTCTTCCAACATCAAAGGCTGGAATTTTCTCCGGGGTCTTGCGGACCCAAGCCTCGTCAGGCTGTTTTTCCTTATTCTGCACCTGCGTCATAGCTCCACTCCTTGTAACAATGTTAACAGCTGGGACAGTTCTTTTCTCTATAACAATCATCTGAACATTCTGAGTAGGGGGGCCATTTCTTTCTTGTATCTTGGCTATCAACTGTGGGCATTTCTCAATCACATGATCGACTGCTCTGCAGTATCGGCATGTCGTAGTTGGGTTCTGACAGTCTCTAGCTACATGTCCTGCCTGATTACAGTTATAGCAAATAACCTGGCTACGACCTCTTCCAGGCATACCACCACAACCATGACCTCTGAAAGTGCCTTGAACACGGTGACCATATCCATCATTGGCTTGTGCATCGTTTTGTACCCTATAAGCATCATAGGTTCGCTCTCTCATGAGGTCAAATCTGCGACATTCATCTTCATTGTGTCCAATTGACTTACAAAACTTGCAATAGGGATTCTTAGGTACTTGAACATATCTCTGCAGCAGATAGCAGTCTTCAGGCCGATGCTGTCCAGTTGATCTATAGATCTCACAATATAGAACATTAGGGTTAAACGGGTTTGGCGCACCAGTATTCAGGTAATTTCTTAACGCAGGACACTGTTCTTTGTCATGACCTTCTGTCTTACATCGTGTACACCAAACCTCTTCTCAAATAGATTTCCCTTTTTTCATGTTGCGAAGCTCCAAAGCCATTTCTGCTAACTGTGCTTGTATTTGGGCTATTCCAAAATTATCTCCAACAGGATCTGTTTCAAGTTTCATAGCAATTTCCAAAGCTTCTTGCTGATCAGCAACCTTTTGTTGCATAAGTGGAGTCCTGATATGAGGTAATAGTGTTGCAATGAACCATTCTTTATGCTATGCTGTTCCAATAGTGAAACTATCTTGATCCAACAGAACCTTGAACCTCTGATCAAAGTCCCAAAGTGATTCACCTCACTTCTGCTGAATTTCTTTCAGTTCAGTTATACACTGTGACTCTAATTTAGGCTTCTTGAATTCTTTGATCATTGTTGCTTTAATATCAGCCAAGACATGGTTCTGAGTACTGGAAAACTTCATAAACCAAGTCAAAGCTCGATCTCTGAAAGAAGTGACCAGCTGCACTCTTCTGATACGTTGATCCATAATGTTCTTAGTAGTCCAAACAGCTTCGCATAAGAACCAAAACTGTTCTGGATCCTCTGATCCAGTTCCTTTAAAGACTGGGAGCTTGATATCATCATTCATATTGGCCATAGTGGATCGAAGGGGGGGAGGAGGGGAAGGAGGAGGACTGGTAACAGGGCGGGGGGAATTTACTGGGGTAGACTGACCTGCGACAGGACTGCTCGGGCTAGGGTTACTTTCAGATTGCGACGGGTTCTCAGGGATAATAGATCTGCGCTGCGGAGTTATAGGAGGGTTTCCAACAAAAGGGGTTTCTTCAGATTTATATTCTTCTAGACTTAATGGGGAATAACCGGTATTCTGGCCTAGGGTATAGGATTCAATATTTCTCTTGTATATTTTACCGCTTCGCAGCAAACCACTTTGCTCGTCGAAGTCACTTTCGCTTCCAAACATAGGTTAGTAAAAATAAATCTAGCAGTCTGATTCGATCAGCAATATGCCTTTCTCAACCAAGAGCATTTTAATTTTCAGACTAAAGGAATTTAGTTACTTACCCCTTGGTCCTTCGAAAAACTGTCTTTCTGCTTCGCTAAAAGAAGTATGTGTGTCGATGGTGAACTCCGTCACAAATGCTTCAAGGGTTCGCGTTGTCCAGAAATCAACAACTCGTGATATCACGTTGTTCACCCTTTTCAATATATTAATTCTTTCTGGGGTCCAGTCAAGAAACTGATCTTCCTTGAAGTTTGTCTTTCTTTCTGTCAACCTGGATAACCACTGGTGCAATTCTATGTGGATACTACCAAAGAAAATTTCATAAATATCAGTAAAAACGTACCTTTGTAAGAAGTCTTCTGAGCTACGACGAGGATCCTTATTTTCTTGTTCAGCAAATTTCAGATAGGTATCTTCGATCCAGTCACCGATTTATTTTACTGAGGGCCTCCAAAACATAGCCCTCCAGGTATGACATAGATCCCTCTTACAGAAGATACCATTCAACCGGAAATGGAACCAATTTGTTGGGCTTAGGGCAGACCTGGGTTTTTATCATTATTATCTTCGCACCAACAAAAAGACCCACAATGTTGGCCCTTTCGGCAACAACCTGCGAACAGGTTGTAGTCTCACCCGAAACAGCTATGGGATGCTGCGGAATCAAGTTTCTGCAAGCAAAAGAGGGATATTACTGTACCTTTAGCCTTAGAAAATAATAATCATGCAATACAGAGCTTCGACATTTACTTGAATAGCTTCGCAGTTTAGATAAAAGGCAGTTTCTTGCTTAACCCTTAACTGGGAATTCACAGCGAAGTTATTACTTAGCAGTTATTTTAATTTATCAATTATCTACTTATCAAATGCATAAAAAACATAACAGAAACATAAAAGAACCACCACAACACAAGATATACGTGGTTCACCCCCAGTGTAGGGGCTACGTCCATAGAACTGCGTTTATATTCAACTTTTTACAAACAACCAGTTCTGATCTGCGCACTTAGCTGCAGATCCTTCCTTCACAAACCCTCTGCGTACTCAATTGCAGAGGTCATCCATGCACACAGCTGGGACTTGACCTTAAACCCAAAACCCTCTACACACTCAGCTGCAGAGGTCATCCATGCACACAGCTGGGACTTAGCCTTAAACCAAAATAGGCCTTAGATCCTTCGCATCAAATTATCATCATAATAGAACCTACTATAACCTTACTTCACTTCTTTACATAAGTGCCTTATTTATACAAGTGCACTATTACAATATCATGGACTTAAACCATGGGTACCTACAAACCATGGGAAATTTACAAAAAGAGGGGCTTTGACCCAACCCTGACACCCCTAAGACTATTTTGAGTCGCAACTCCGCTTACAAGCTTCACACCAAAACCGCGGAGTTACCAAAATTAAGGACCGTTAAGGTCCACGCCCCAACAGGAATGCGCTCTTGTCACATTCCAATGAGACAAGGAAGTTGTGGCATGAGAGATATGGTCATCTCAACTACAGGTACCTCCAAGCACTAATAAAGGAAATCATGGTTGAAGGGATTCCTACCATCAAGTTTTTCAATGGCACATGCAAAGGGTGTGTAGTGGGCAAGCATGCTGAGCGCATATATGAGAAAGAAAAGGAAAGGAGGGTTATCCAAGTGCTTGATATGATCCATTCATATCTCATAGGGCCTCTTCCTACACCCTCATATGGGAATTCAAGTTATGTGTTGACCTTCATAGATGATTTCTCAAGGTACTGCTGGGTGTATTTTCTCAAGCTAAAATCTGAGGTTTTTGAGACTTTCATAGTGACAAAGCCTTAGTTGAGAATGCATGTGGGAACAAGATCAAGGTTATTAGAACTAAACACGATAAGGATTATGTCAGTAATAATTTTCAGCAACTTTGTGAATAATGTGGCATCCAAATCTAGCATTCTGTGCCCTACACACCACAACAGAATAATGTTGCAGAGCGCAAGAACAAGGCTCTCAAGGAGATGGCAACATGTATGATGGAAGCAAAGAATTTGAATTATAAGATATGGGATCAAGTTATCAAATGTGCTACATATTTCCAAAACAGATCTCAACACAAATTATTGGATGACAAAACTCCATATGAGGCTTGGAGTGCTCACAAACCGAATGTTTCTCATTTCAGGGTTTTTGGCTCAAAGGCTTGGGCTAGGATTCCTCCCTAGAAGAGAAATGCATTGCAACCTCAAAGAAAGGAGTCAATTATGGTTGTATATGTTGAATATTCAAAGGGATACAATCTATTTGATCCCTCATATTTGAAAACATTCATTGAAAGGAGTATACAATTCGAAGAAGAGCCCATCCAGGAGATCGAACTAGCTCAAGGGGAATGCTCAAATCTCAACTCCATGATGATGTAAGTTATGATAATTTCTATGATTTTTATGATTCTGATATTGATGATGATGATGTTGACATGCATTCATATCATTACTCACCCATTTGGCCCAAGCGGGCTGAGAAAACCATTCTAGCAGCTGGGGTTCTTACTGGAGATCCACTAGACTCTAGAAAGACTAGATCTCAATTTCACAATGCCTTCTCCACTTGCGAATTGAATATTTTAGAGAGATGATTTATGATGGTTGTATCTAATCCTTAGGAATACCAAGAATCATCACTTGACCTAATATGGAAAACAACCATGCAAGAAGAGTTCTAGTCATTACAAGACAATGAGACTTGGGAATTGGTTCCCTTGCCCTCCAAGAGGAAACTAGTGCAATGTAAGTGGGTCTATAGGACCAAGGTGGATGCTTATGGTTCTGATATCAAGTATAATTCTAGTTTGGTTTCAAAATCCTTCTATCAAGTCCAAGGAGTGGAATATACAGAGACATTTGCACTAGTTGCAAAGATGGACTCTATCATGTTAGTTTTAGCCATTGCTGCATCTAAGTGCTGGGAGGTTCACCACATGGATGTGAAGAGTGATTTTATTCATGGTGACCTTCATGAGGAGATCTATATGTAGCATACTGAAGGTTTCATTCATGATCCTTCACTTGTTTTCAGGTTAAATAAGTCTCTCTATGGCCTCAAGCAAGCCCCTAGGGATTGGTGTGCTGAGATGGACAATTTTCTACTATCGCTTGGCTTTGAAATATGTAAATATGATACTTACATGTATATGGAGAATGTTGGTGATTTATTACAGCTCATAGTACTGTATGTTGATGAAATTTGGATTGCAATCTAGCTACACTAAATAAATGGGATCAATTAAGTCTTCTTTGCACATTGAATTCTCCATGACTGACCTTGGATTGTTGAGACAATTTCTTGGATTAGAGATTGGGAAACATGAAGCAGGGATCAAGGTCATACAACCAGAGTATGATGTATATATTTTATTTAAGTTTGAAATTTTTGAATGTAAGGAAACCAAGTTCCCATTCCTCTTAGGAATAAAACTAGGTGATTTTGGTGCATCTCCATTGGTGGACAACTCATTGTACATACAACTAGTTGGGAGTTTGTTGTATCTTACACACTCTTGACCTGATTTGGAATATGTTGTAGGTGATGTTGCTAGATATATTCATGATCCACATGAGATCCATTGGAAGTCTACAAAAATAATATTACATCATGTGCAAGGAACAAAACACTTCGGGGTACACTATGTTATTAGTTCTCCACTAGAACTAGTTGGATTTACTGATTCTAATTGGGATGGAGATTACATTGACATAAGGTCTACTTAAAGTTATGTATTCATGCTTTCACATGGTCCCATATGATGGTCAAGTAATAAAAAACACACCATATCCCTCTCTTTGGTTGAGGTCGAGTATAGAGGAGCAGTGAATGCAACTACACAATGTCTGTGGTTGCAAGGTATTCTTGGGGAACTTGGATTTGCATTTGATTCACCCATAGTCATTTAGTGTGACAGTAAAAGTGAAATCAATATTTCCACTTATCCAGTGTAGAGACAGAGGACCAAACACATTGAGATACACATGCACTACATCAGGAGCTTGGTGCATGAGCAGGTGATATCATTGCAGTATTGTGAGGATTCACTTAGCTCCTAGATTCTACTGTGAATCAATTATCACATTATTATGCATAATATTTATTCTGAATTTTAGAGGAAAATTGTATAGCATTTTATTATTATTTAAACACATTACAGATAATTATATAGCAAGTTGCTATAGTTTATAGGTTTACAACTCAGTGCTACACAAATAGAATTGCACAATAAAGATGGAAGGGACAACAATTTCAGGTAGACTGAGAGAAGAATCCAGAGGGCAGAATATTAGTGTACAAAATGAAGAAACATAATATAATGGACACATAGTTAACTTAGAATTAATGGAGCTAGTGGAAACTATGAAAAGTCTAAGGATGGGAGTATAGAGTTGTAAAGATGATAATGAGAGAATTTTAAGGGATCATGAGCAACATAATCAGTTGGATCAGTTTCATGCTCTGAGAAAGAAGACAACGTCAATTCAAAGAATATATCTCATGAAAAATCTAGACATTCTAAGAGTGTTACTATAGGTCATGGACATCATTATTCACCACCTCATGCCAATAGGAGATCTTATACCACATATGATTCTAGCAACATCCCAGAAATTTCTCTAATGAGGCAACATAAATAAGTCACGTGGAAGAAGTGTTGCAAGGGGAGCTTAGAAAAATTAATCCACCTACTTTCGATGAAGAGAACAAGAAAGGTGAAGATGTTGAAGCTTGGTTGTTAGGGATGAGGAAATACCTGCGCCTGCATAATTATTCTTCCAATATGGAGCCCATAATTTCCATTTATAACCTTCATGGAAACTCCTCCATATGGTGGGATCAATTAATGGAAGTGAAGTACATTAGTGAGAAGACACTTTCATGGAAACATTTCAAAAAGTTTTTTTTAGTATAAATACTTATTTGTTCATTATTATAAGAAGAAAATGGAGGATTTTTTTTAACTCAAGTTGGGATCTATGGGCATATAAGAGTATGAAAGGAAATCCATAGAGTTGATGAGGTACATGGGACTTATTAAGGAAGAAAAAGTAAAAAATCGGAGGTTTCTAAGTGGACTTCATTCCTTTTACAAAGACAAAATCCTATATGGTGAACCCAAATCCCTTGAAGAGGCCATCCAAAAGGCTAAATATATGTTTGATTAGACTAGAAGTATAGAATCTATACAAAAATATTGGAGGGATAAGCAACGGGATAAAAAATATTAGAGGAAGAAAGGATTTCAACCTTCCTTCATAAGAAATCAACAGAGCACACTATCTAGACTGGACCAAATATGAAAAAACCTAAAGGAAAAAGGACAAATACATCATTGAAATGTTGGAGATGTGAAGGGAATCATACATTCATAAACTATCCTTATAGAGGAGACTCGATGAAAACTATCCATAACATATAAGAATCAAGTACAATGGAGGATGTGTCTAGAGATATACCCAGAATTTATGCAGCTTTGGATAACAAGCAGACAAAACATCAATCCAATATGATTGAGATTGAAGGTAACATTAATGATCAACTCATTTCCATTTTAATTGATTTAGGGGAAAGTCATAGTTATATTGATCCCAAATTGGTTGAAAGACTCAAGTTAAATAAAATAAAGCATGATAAGGCATGGTTGGTAAAGTTGGCTATTGGAACCAAAAGAAGAATCAATAAGATAGTGAAAAGTTGTTCCTTGGATATGAATGGACTCCATACATCTGTAGATTTGAACATAATACCTCTTGGATATTATGATTTACTTATTGGAATGGATTGGTTGGATGCACACCATGTTATGTTAGATTGTCACAACAAAACTCTCACTTGTCTTCATGAAGAAGGAAAGCATAAGATAGTGAAAGGCATTATGAGGCATATTTTAGTGGTGCAGTTAAAAAGATGTTTCATAAAATGATGTCATAAGTATACATCTGAAGTGGAGGAACTAGAAAAGGATAAGGGTCCCAACTTGGAAGGTTTTCCAGTATTACAGGAATAAGAAGATATGTTTGAAGAATTACCTTTATTACCACCAAAAAGAGATATTGATTCTTCTATTAACTTAGTGCCTGGAGCTGCAACAGTTTCCAAAATATGTATAGAATGAATACTCCTAAATTGAAAGAATTACAAATGTGGATTGAAGAATTGTTGATGAAAGGGTACATATGACCAAGTGTGTCTCCTTGGAAAGCATTGATACTCTTTGCAAATAAGAAAAATGGAACCTTGAGACTTTGTATTGAATTTAGGTAATTAAATAAGGTTACAGTGAAGAACAAATATCCTCTACCCAGAATTGATGACATGTTTGACCAGCTGAAAGGGGAAAATATCTATTTCAAAGTAGACTTGAGATCAGGGTATCATCAAGTGAGAATAAATGATGAAGATATCAACAAAACAACATTCAAGACTCGATATGGCCATTATGAGTTTGCGGTGCTGCCATTTGGATTATCAAATGCACCAACTACTTTTATGTGCCTAATGAATGACATATTTAGACAATATTTGGATAAGTTTGTCATTGCATTTTTAGATGACATTCTCATATATTCCAAGTCAGTGGAGGAGCATGAGGAGCATTTGAGATTAGTTCTACAGGTATTAAGGGAGAATCAATTTTTTTCCAAGCTAAGTAAATGTTCATTTTATCAAAAAAAAAATTCAGTACTTGGGACGCATCATTTCTGAGGAAGGGGTAGCGTTGTACCCAAAGAATATTGAAGCTATCATGGAGTGGCGTACACCCAAGAGTGTAATCAAAGTCTGATTATTTATGGGACTAGATGGATATTACAAAAGGTTTGTAAAAGGACTTTCAAAAGTTGCACATCCAATTACCGTCTTTGCAAAAGAAGGGAGTCAAATTTGAATGGACAACCAAGTGTGAAGAAAGTTCCCAACAGTTGAAGAGATTACTTACTAGTGTGCTAGTTTTCAAAATTGATGATCCAAATGAAGAATTTGTGGTATGTACAGATGCCTGTAAAGTAGGAATAGGTAGTGTGCTCATGCAAAATGATCATGTAGTTTGTTATGAATTCTTAAAGTTAAAGGAACATAGGAAAAATTATGCCAACATGATTTAGAATTGGTTGCTATAGTGCATGGCTTAAAAATGTGGAGACATTATCTCATGGGAAAAACATTCGAATTAAGAACAGATCACAACGGGCTGAAATATATGTTTGAGCAACATAATTTAAATGCAAGACAAACAAGATGGTCGGAATTCCTATGCGAGTTTGATTTTGAAATCAAACACATTAAAGGGAAGAGAATAAAGTTGCAGATGCACTCAGCAAAAGATCCCATACTATGCATGCTACAACCATTAACGTGTGCAAACCATACTTAAAAATCAGAATTCTTGAAGCCATTATTTAAAATCAACATTATATTTAGGTGAAACAAGGATCATAGCAGGAAAATATACAACCAAAATTTAAAGTATACAAGTTGGAAATTGATGGGATTCTTATGAATAGTAACATAATTTAAATTCCAAATTCCGTGGAATTAAGGAAGTTGGTAATGAATGAAATACATAAGGTGCCATATGCAGGACATCTATCAAAAAAATATCACAATAGTAAGAAGCTAGTACTTTTGGCTAGGTATGAAGAAGGACATCGCTGGATACATATCAAGGTGTATGGAATGCCATAACATAAAGGTTGAGTATGGACATTCAACAAGATTACTTCAACCATTACCAATTCTAGAATGGAAATGGGATGTGGTGACAATATATTTCATCACCAAATTACCCAGAACAATCAAGCAACATGACTCAATTAGGGTAGTGGTGGATAAGTCAACAAAGGCAACACATTTCATTCCAATTAAATCAACCCATAAGGAAACCAACATAGAATAAATTTATATGAAGGAGATTGCAAGATTACATGGAATACCTTGAGCAATTATTTTAGACAGGAACCCAAAATTTACTTTAAATTTTTGGAGGGATTGTTCAAAGGATTTGGAACAAATATGAATATGAGTATAGCATATCATACGTAGATAGATTGTCATTCTGAAAGGGTGAATCGGGTTATTGAATATATGCTCAGAGTGTATGTAATGGATCGACCATCAAAATGGGAAGAGTACTTGCATTTGGTAGAGTTTACTTATAATAATGGGTATCGCACGTCTTTACAGATAGGTCCACTTGAAGCCTTGTACGGGAGAAAATGTAATAGTCCAATTAGTTGGGATAATCCAATAGACAGAGTAGTCATTGGGCCATAATTTATAAAATAGATGTAAGAACAGATGGTTAATACCAGGAAGAATTTAAAAACAACACATGATAGGCATAAAAGTTATGCAGACAAAGGCATAATGACAAGAGAATTAAGAGTTGGTGATCATGTCTATTTGAAAGTGAGGTCGAAGAAAAGCTCCTTGAATCTTGGGATATGCCATAAGTTAACACCCAGATATTGTGGGCCATTCAAAATACTAACCAGGACAGGGTCTGTTGTATATGAGATTGCATTGCCTACATGCATAAAAGTGCATAATGTGTTTCATATATCTTCATTGAAAAAGTATGTACCTAATCCTAACCACATTGTTGATTAGGAATTGATCTAGGTGGAACTAGAAGGAGATATATCAGTGCTACCAGTACGTATCCTGGACAAGAAAGTTACATTGCTCCAAAATAGGGGCATCAGGCAGGTAAAAGTCCATTGGACACATTACAACTCTGAAGAAACAATGTGGGAGCTGGAGGATACCATGCAGGAATCATACCAGAAACTATTTTGAGATTTTGTATTTGTAAATAGTGTGACATGCATAGAGGATGGTACATAAATGAAGGGGGAGGGGAATGTAACACCCTGTTTTGACCCTAATATGTATACAACATGTAAATATTGATGAAAGGGATACAAGCCAGATATGAATGGTCTAGACTGACCAAGCAATGTAAAATTGTAAATTTCCACTCTTTAATATAAAATCCATTATTATTGCATACTAAAGGACAAAATAAGAGATGGGGGACTATTTTTCCACAAGGGGATGAGAGAGAGATTATCCCAAGCCTAGTTGAGAGGGAAAGAGGTTCCCATCCCATGCATGCCACTTGTCAACTCTCTTTGCAAAAGGGAAAAGTGTCCAAATCTATGGATGACAAGTGGCTAGTTCCTACCACTCTTGGTTCAACTTGGCCAGTCTCCACCATGCTTATAAATAGCGAGGACTAGCCCATTTTTCATTCATTCCTTCTACTTGAGATAATAATTTTGGTATGCCAGACCTGCACTATCTGCAATAGAACCCTATCACCTATTCTACCATAACCATATCACTATCCCTTGCCACACCCGGAGAACAAGACATATAACAACAAAACTCCTTGGAGCCATAGAAAGGAATTGGGGTAGCAAAACCAAGGTACCATTATCCAGAGAAGGGATCCCAAAGTACTATTAACTCAAAGAAGGAAGACTCATTCCTTGGCTAAGGGATAATTGTAGCTTGATAAACAAACACCTTCTTATGGATTGATAGTCCCAGCTCGAGGGTGGCCTATCAAAGTAAGATATGGCTTGATAGAGGCTAAATCTAGGTGGNAAGGGATAATTGTAGCTTGATAAACAAACACCTTCTTATGGATTGATAGTCCCAGCTCGAGGGTGGCCTATCAAAGTAAGATATGGCTTGATAGAGGCTACATCTAGGTGGAACAACCTTGGTATGCAAACAACCATTTTATTTTCCAGATAAGTATTATTTTGTGTATGAAATGTGTTTAATATAATTACCATCGAATGCTTTATTGAATTGCATGAAATACTGTAATTTGTGATATTACATTACAAAAATTAATCTGGAATTATTTTCATACATGTTAAATTAGCTATGGTGTCAAATACATTCATAATACCACAAAAACCCTAGTTAAACCAACAGAAAAACGTTACAGGGTAACATGGGTGTTTCTGGGTTAAAATTAAGAAGGTATCATAGCACATTAGGCCTTATGAGGTCATTGGGTTTGTCACATTAGGTGTGGCCTCTCAGTAGAAAGTGTATATGTTGGATAGAATGCCTACAGTTGGGTGGAAAATTGCTCTAACACAACTATTTGCTTGGATCTTCTTTTTTCAAAGATAAGTATTCTTTTTGTATTTGGATGTGCAATTATTTTATATAATGTATATGTTAATTATGCTTGTATATGCATACTATGCATGTGTGGGTAGAAAGTTATTTTTGTTGTGTTTTACAATTATACGTCTACACATGCACCTTTATTATTTATGAATTCATAATATGGCCATGGGAAGAAATTTACAAGCCTAAAATTTGTAAATACCCCCATATGTTGGTTAGATCGATGGATGGGGATGTGACATAGTGATATTAGAGCTCTTGGTTGCAACACCAGGGATGGAGAGGCCAAAGTTCACAGTTATAGGCATAAATAAGAGTTATTAATGGATAGTTTTTATTCTGTTACATGACAAAGAAGTTCCAAACTATGGAAAAAAGGGCCAAGATTAATTTGGTAATAAGCCCCTTGTTGTTGAATTAAAAATTTCACATATGTATGAAAATTCAAAATTTAAGTATATTTATGGACAATTGGGAAATTTTGAAAATTTTATGTGGACCCACAAGTGCCATGTGGAGCTTCCATAGGGATGAGGGGATGTGATGTTTACCAACCACATTGGATGAGTGCACAGGTGACCGCATGTGATAGGTGCAAATGAGGGAGGAGATCTGGTTGATGGATGGACGCAGAGATCAACGACACACAAATGAGTTTTACTCGTCAACTTGTGAGGGAGATAATGTAATTAACACGAAGTGAATGCACAACCACCTTGTTGATGTGTTGTTCCCACGCCCATTTTGTCTTATTGAGGCAATTTTGGAAAACATATCTTGGCAAGAGCCGAAACAACTCTCTTCCTTATCGAAGCAACCATTGGGGTGGGCAGGGTTTAATGACGTTGAGGTGCCATGTGGACAAAGAGTATGGCATAGATCAACCACATGGAATTAGTGTACAAGTGGTAGACCAAAAGGGAGTCAATTGCATGGGTGGCTGTAACAAACATACAATATATAAATTAAACAATATTAATAATAACAAATAATTATCTATGGGAAATAACCCTTGTGAACAATCATCAAAGGTGTCCTTTAGGATTGTATATATACAAGCTCACTCATTGTATTGTAATTATCTTATTATTCATTAATCAAATATATTCCTATATGGATGTATGTGATTCATCATATATGTTTTGGATATTTCTTTAGTAGATGATCTGTAGTTCATCCCATTTGTATCAAAGCTCTGTTGCTTGATTCAACCTTTGGCCATTCATTTTTTAAAAGTTTCTCCAATTTTACTAGGGGTCTTTGACCATAACCTGACCTTTGGCCATTTTCAAAATTTCATTAAAGACAAATTATTCCGCTGAAAAATGTAAAGAATAGAATCAGAGAACAGAGCATCAGGGTTTTTTGATAGTAACAAGGAAAAACAATAAATTGTGTCTATATAAAACAATGAGAGTCACCTCTATCATAATTGCCTACCACAATTTGGAGAGTCGACTAAACCATTGTTAGCACAGGTGCCACCAATAACTAAGAGAAAATTATATAAGTAAAGTCACCACCACGTAATTCATTTGACGAACAAGAATTTATGCTTCCAACAATACCTATCCAAGTATAATAGCTTTACATGGTTCTGTTGGTTGAATTATCTAAACATTCAACCCTCAAATTCCATTTTATAAGCCACCAATTAAATCGAGGCAACCACAGAAATATTAGTACACGAATATTGATAATTACAATGGTATCAATCCATCAAGACATCCTCTAGTAAAAATACATAATAGTTAAAGACGACAGAGAAATAAAAAAACTCTGGAAAACTTATTATCAAAATAAAATTATGTGGTTTACCTTGAAATTTTGATTTGAATCGACACAGGTATTGTTTTCGTTCTATTTAAGGAGATTCAAAGCACAACATCAGAGACGATATGGTGTTCACCGCCTTAAAGTAAATTGGTTGAACCGCTACCAGTTAACAAAGCTACAACAACAACCGCTACTAGTTTTGAGAGGATGCGACAATCAAAACATTGCAAAGAAATTACATTTCGTGGTGCTTGATTTCCAAAAATACTGCCACTCATTAAATGTTCTTTCGAACTTTACTTAACTGGCAATATTCATAAGGAATTCCATTAAAGAAGCATCACATATACATTTTTGTTACTTTAATAACTAGCAACTTGTAGAGTACATTACAGAACAAAAGGAAGATTACATTTAATGTTAGCAAAGTAATGCTAGAGATTACTCTAGCATTACAAGGCTTGACAAAAAACTTCAAAAACTACCTGATCACTACTCATCAATGTACATTTTAACATAAGGTTTTTGTATGAACAACCTCGGGATGAGGCCAAAGTTTGTAATTGGTTTATATAAAGTACCTTTCATTTTGATTAGTCCTTCAAAGTTTTAGTCAGAGTCTGAAATGAAGAACTTAGGATAATAGTTTGAAACTTGCTTTGATTTGCGTGTCAACCAAATGAAATGACGGCAAGGCCGTTCATAGAGTCCCTGCTAGCCGAGGGCAGGGACTAATAAGAAAAAGGTCCATGGAAGATACTCCAAAATGTCATAAAATTGATTTAATAGTTGAGAAAGTATAAGTCAATATTATATATGTGGAAGTATAAGATAGAAAAATAATTGAGTTCTAAAGCTTGCTTGAAAAGGGGTATTATAAAAAAATTCATTAAGTTATGAGGCATCGAGTCGGTGAAGTAATTTCCATAGTAACAAGTGGAGCTGCTAAGTGCAGCAAGTCCTTGCCTTATGCTATTGACTCCTAAGCCCTTGGCTTTAAGGTCTTTGAAGACATTGTTGTTTATGGCGTTTGCATATTCTATACATACGCATGTTCCATGCACACATTCAATAACATTAATATTCTTTATGTGCATGTATGACATATGTTGTGGGTAGACAAGCATGCATGTATGATAGATGTTGTGGGTAGACAAGCATGTAAGATAGAGCAAATCATGGATTTGAAACCCATCTTCAGAAAAACTATGGAAACTGATGATAGTTGCTTCAAAGCTTGCATTGTTTGGTTGATTTTGACCCTACTTTCATGTTTTATTGCCTTGAGTGAGAGATGAACTCTAAAAAATAACCTAGAACTTGCTAGCACCTGTCATACTTGTGAGCCAACAATGCTAAGTTGTAGGGAAAGGAACAACCATTCTTCTAATTGCTAAATGTAAAACAATTCATTACCGTATGGATAGAACAACATGCTACACTTGGTAGTGACACCATAACATCAACCATGGACATCATTTGTTCAAAAACCAATTGCCATTTGCATGTTGCATGTACAAGCCATTTGTCTGAATTTGGCATCTATCTTGCGAAGAAAATGCTAGGAAGGATTTAGGTTTGGATCACGAGTTTTGTTTTATATAACATTCTCACTTTCAGGATCTGTTCAGAGGAGGGGGCCCTGCCTCCTAGAAACGTTGCATTATTAAAAACTCAGCAGCTACTCCAATTGCATTCACATACTATCAACATGACCCATAATTTCTTGCATCACTTCCTCGAGATATTCAATATGAAGTTTTGCTTAGCAACATGCTCAAAGGGCTTTACGAACATAAGAAGACGGAATTTGCATTAAACTATGAATTATAATAATCTTCCACTATGATTATGGTAATTTTGTCCAACATTGTAAAGTAATGAAAATAGACCATTAACAAGGAGAAATAGACCATTACAGGTACGAAGTCTTAATGCATGATACACACCTTATAGTTTGATGCAAGTACGGAGTGACTAAAGCCAAATATCTATAGAAGCTCTCCTTGGCTTGACGGTTTTTTTTTAATTCCCTAAGAAGTGGAGGGGGGTTTCATAGTTGTAAAGAGGGATCCCTTTTACTGTGAAAGACAAAGTTGCACTTAGAGAAGACCTATGATGGGAGAGACTAGCCATCTAAGTCTTAGTTTCGTTTACACTATAAGTGAGAGGATCTTTCTCCAATCTCTCCAATGAAAACGCAGAAGGGGAATGACTAATTATTAAACTCATTATATTCATGGGAATTTTCTTACATAGTAGTTTATTTTGCCAAGCCAATTCCCACTATCATTGCCATTTATGTGCTAAATTGTGTATTGCTTTTTCTGAATACCCTTGAACCCTCATGGGTTGGAAACCCCCATAACCATTGACCCTAATTGCAACAAAACTGACAATGGGTTATTGACATTGATGGAGATAATGGAAATCACACACTGAGGTCATATGGTGATGGAGATGATGGAAATGAGGGCTAAAGTTGTAAAAGTTATTTATAAGGCAAAAATTGCTAATTACAAAGTAGGTTATAAAAATTAGGCTGAGAACAATCTAATTGGGTCAATCAGTGGATACAAGACAATGATAAGTCCCCTTACAATCTAATTGTGGAATAGAAGAAAGATGTGATTGACAAATTTCTCTGTGCAAATCACGTGCTTCTTCATAATTATTGTGTATGTAATTTGTACCCTTTGTAGGCCCATAGTTCAAGCATCATTGCAACCACTCAAAGGCATTATGGGGAAGATCTGCCTCATCAAACACATAAATGGGTTTCTTGATATCAAAACTCATATCTGCGGGTGGCTTAGTGGCTAGTAATAGAGTTGTTAGAGTGTGCAGTATAGGCTCGAGTTGAACTAGAGAGAATGATATAATTGTATGCAGCTCTCGAGAGAAGGAGATATAGTGATGGAGGCATAAAGAGGGGTAGCTGGAACCAAATAAAGAGAGTTTTGGGTAGCCTGATGTTGCAGCTGCAACGTTTTCCCAAATTTCTAAAAAAATTTGGACCCTCGTTGATTTTGTTGAAGACCGTTTTGTTTCCACTCTGCTACATGTTTGGATTGTTTGAGGCCAGCTGTTTTCTTGCTTTTCGGGAAATCTTTTGTGTCTGCAAATGATCTGAACTGTGGAACTTAGAAAGTTTCACGCTGTTTTATCGTTGTCGAAGTTTGGTCAAGGTTTGAAATGGAATTTTAGTTGCCTCTATTTTGGAGGACAAATAGAGTTTGGACCGATGATTAGTTGTTTCTTTTGCTGATCACGCGGTTTTTATTGTTTCAAATGTTTTCTTTGCGATGTTTTTCTAGAATGTTTTGACTCTGATTGGATGCCGTGGGATGATTGTGTTCCACCGTTGCGGCTCTGGAGTAGACTAACCGTCTGCCACACTGCTTCTCCTTTCGCCATTGTTTTGTTCTATTTTTCTCCGATGTTAACTAGTCTGAAATTTTTTTGGACCGTATAACTTCTGCCATTGCGGCTATGTAGCGTACTAACCGTCCGATGCTGTAGTAGATCTAACCTCTGACATTTAGACGCCCTCTTCTAATGCTTATCTCGACGACATTTGGTTTTGCTCCGGAACCCCTAGCCATGGGTCACCCGCCGTTGCGGTGTTCTAGTGAACTAATCGGCCGATGTCAAGTGTTTCGATTCGCCGATGGAGATTTTTATATGCCCGATGCCTGGTCATTTTCTCGCCACTGTTATGAGCTTGTGACTTGTTTCATGAATGACGAAGTGTTCTTTGTTTTTTATCAAGTTAAGATTTTCACGAAGAAAACCCAGTACCAGGTTCCACTTTTAACGCTGGTTTTATTGGTATTTTGGTTATGTTTCTTGAAGGTAGTCTGGATTAATGATGAGTTGTTCATATGATTGCAGGAAAACCTAGGAGATTTTCTAGATTCAGTTGATGATTACTGCTGCAAAAAAAAAGGAAATTGGCTGAAGAAAAGAAAAGTTGAAGCATAAAGAAGAAAGTGAAAATCAGAGACTGACTGGATATCAAAAGGACCATCGGGTTACATCATTAAAAACACGGTCTCGGGCTTCGGGGGTTCATCGATTACCAGGCTGGTCTTTCTTACAAAGTGTTGTAAATCTTCATCTCGATTTGAAATGTAAGATTCGTATGAATCATGATCACTCACAAAAGAAAAAACAGTTTGGGGAACCCAAAAGTCACGAGTCAGGGGAGGGGGGACCCAAAGGTTTTGCTGTTTTCATATAAATTGAGGAAAGGAAGAGGAAAAGGGGGATTTTTCCCAGTGAGACTTGTGAAAAACTTGTTGTAAGAGGAATTATTTCATTTTGCAATAATATAATTACAATTTTACCTGTTGGAGAAAGTGCTGTGTGGAATGTTCAAATGTGATGAAATGAACAATGTTGAAGGGGAACTATTTCGTTTTCAGCTGTGTTTCATTAACTGTGAGATCGTTCTAAATTTTTGAACCTATGTTCTTGTATGAATGTTCTCTGGTTTATTTTATGATAATTTCCACTATGAGTAATGAATGTTTTAACAAATGACGAGCTATCTTGTCGTGCATATCTCTATTCATGTTTATGTGTTTTGATTCTAAGAACAACTATCTGTGATTTATCTTAACATATGAGTAGTAATACATTACTCATTAATTGATAATCTTGCTCCCTAGGGACGGCTTAGTTAGTCTTGTTTTCTGTTGTGTGTGATTTAGATGCGAGAGAGTTTAAGACGAGAGGTAAGAACCTGCGCATCACATTGTGACTACTCCTCGTATTCTTTATCAATTTGCATGTTAGATAGGCACTTGCATATCATACTTAAAGTTAAAAAATACAAAAATATACACTGTGGACTGGGCTGTAACCGGTAAACCCCTTTATTTTTGTTACTTGAACTACGGTAGCCGGACCGCAAACTGGACGGATTCCCCATACCAAATAGTCACGAGCTAGTTGGGAACGTTGTCTGGGGAGAATCCCTTGCTATCATTGCCTACGATTTTCCAGGTCTCAACAGTTTCTGGCGCTAGAAGGAGGGCCACCAGTGCATGGCTGGCCGGGGAAATCCATTTCCTCGAAGTTACTCCACCAGTGATAGTTTTGAGAGCAGTTTATTTCCTGATCCAAATACTGAAGAGAATAGAGAACATTTGTTTTCTGTGGACAACCAAGTAGTTAATGATCTGAGAAGACATACATGGGCCTATGTGAAGAGTATTGGAGGATTACCCACTATCCTTGATTTACCCTGAAGAGAATACAAGAAGAAATACCGTCCCATCTTGGAAGATTCAGTGTTGGTTGGATATTTGGAAGAATTAGTAGAAGTAGCATTACAGGAAGCTGTTCAGCCTTGAATCAAGTAGGCCCTGATACACCTGACGGTTTTCCTGTCCATACTCCTGCTCACTCACCTCCTCACTCTCCACCCAGACTCATGGCGGGCGCAAATGCAAATCAGCCACCTAACCCACCAAATCCACCACCTGCTTGGAAATCCAGATCACCTTTGAACCTAGCACCTCCTTTGCATGACCTATCTCAAGCTTTTGAGAAGATGCTGCTCAAGTTTGATCCAAATGAGAAGACTTTAGTATATGACCATTTGCAAAGTTTCTACTTAGCAATAGAAGGATTAAGGGCTGGGGAACATGAGGATGTAGTTTGTAGACTTTTTCCACATACCCTTAAAGGAGCAGCAGCATCATGGTATTTTGGTTTTCCTGCAAACTCAATCCCATACTGGGATACTTTTGAAAGGATATTCAGAAGCAAATATGCATCCCAGAAGACTTATGCATCTCTCATGAAAGGACTATGTGCTTTAAAGAAAGAAATAAAGGAAAAGGTGCATAGTTTTACCCAAAGATTTGTAGCTTATCTTAAGATTTTTTCTGAAATTGATAAGCCCTCAGATAAAGTTCTGATTGAGTATTATACTTCAGCTCTAGGGCCTGATTTGGCCATGTTTTCCAAAATTAAAGTCAAACCTATGCTAGCAGAGAATTATGAAGAAGCGGAGAGAGAAGAGCCTGAAAAGGAAAGCATCGAATATTTTCCTGAGTAGTTAGGGGAAAAAAATGTTGGGAAGAAAGATTTGTTATTTACTAAGCCTAAAGAGGAACAATCACATGATTTCGAAGGAATGGCAAAGATGATGCAGAAGCTCTCTAATAGAATAATATACTTGGAAAAGGAAAAGGAATCCTAGAAGTTCTATAAGCCTTATTACAAGAAAAAAGAAGGTAACAATCAATCCCAACCCCCTCCACGCAGTCCTACATTGATGAACTTAACAGAGGTAGGGATGGATAACTTTTGCACTTTCCACCAACAACCCCATTCTGAAAAGACTTGTCCTCAATGGATAAATTCAATGACATTGGTGATGAAGCAGCTGTTGGATTCCAAATTAACTGAGGATAATGACGAAGAGGGAAAAGATAACAATAAATTAACAGGAAAACAAGAGGATGATGCCATGGTTTTGTGGGATTGTGTATCGTTGTTTGATATCGAAGAAGAAAAAGATCCGAGACATGAAGATATCTCAGAAACGAATGTGACAACGAGAAGTCAAGGGTTGATTAAAGAAAATAGTCTTATGCTCTCGAAGATTAAGAGACTTCAAAAGAATGTAAATAAATTTCAAAGAAACACCTCAGCTAATAAAATTCCGGAGTTCACCATTACCAGTCAAAATATAAAGCAGATCAACATGCCTACTAAGCCCATTGAAGAGAAGATAAATAATGTGAAAATGAATCTCACAGAACATAAGATGTATTATGACATCGTGGAGGATATTAAAAAGGTAAAGGCAAATATCTCGTTATTTGAGATGTGTAATGTGCCGCAGCAGAAAGAAAAGTTATTGAAAGCACTTGAAATACCAGAGGAGAAGCTTCCCACCGACAATCAGCCCCAAGAAGAAGGAATTGGTGAAGCAAGTGTGGGAGGTAAGCCTAAATGCAAGACTCCACCTTTTCTCCTTACTTTTGAAATTTTCAATCACAACATGCACAACTGTCTAGTAGACTCAGGGGCATTAGTAAATGTTATGCCACTGTCAGTCTGCAAGAAGATAAATGGGCAGCCTAAACCATCTACTTGGAAGGTCATTCAGTTGGACAAAACAAATGTGAAGGTAATTGGGGAAATGGAGGATGTTCTCATTTGCTTATCTTCAAATGATAAGGTATGTCAATTCATTGATATTGTAGTAGCAGACATACCTGAGGCTTATGGACTTGTTTTGAGTAGAGATTGGTCAGCAAAGCTGAATGGATATTTTGCTTTAGACTGGTCACATTTGTGGCTACCTTACAAAGGAAGCCCAAATCAAATTAAAGTTTTAAGAGAGCCCCACATGAAGCACAATGTCACTCAGTTAGAAGGTAAGCATGAACCAGTGAATTCTATTTGGGGAAATTACTTCATTGAGCTAGAACCGGGAAACTATCAAGTGGAAGAAGCCAGCGGGACATCAAATACTCAGCCTAATCTCCTTCAATTTTCACAGGCTGATGAAATTGATTGTAAAATAGTAGACTTAGCTGTAGATGTAGATGTTGATTCATGTACAGTAGTGATAGGAAATTTTTGGACACTTTTCTTTGACGGGTCTAAAACTTTGGAAGGATCAGGAGCTGGCTGTGTCCTAATTGATCCTAAGAAAAATAAACATTTTCTTTCATGTAGGTTAGAGTTTGAATGCACTAATAACATAGCCGAGTATGAAGCATTAGTTCAGGGACTAAGAAAAGCAATTGAATTAAAAGTAGAAAATCTGAAAGTTTATGGAGATTCTATGAAATAATTGGAAAACAGATTCGAAATCAAATACATTGCATTTCCCCTCATTTAAAATCTTATCAAAATGAAGTATGGGATTTGCTTAAATGTTTTCATGCATTTAATATTGTATCGATTCCTAGACTTAAGAATGCAGCAGCTGACTTGTTAGCCACCTCAGCTGCGAGGCTTGTACCCTCTAATAACAGGTGTTCTATTGAATTGCTTTTCAGACCTTTGGTTCCATATATGGCTACCAATTTACGAGTTTTTGATGATGATCAGCAGATTCTGGAATGTTTGACAAATGACGAAACCTTCAAAGGGGCAATCATTGATGATGAAGAACATCAAGCCGAGCTAAAATTCGATAATTTTATTCTTGAAGGAGTCAGGACTTTAGAGTGGATGTTTGATCTAAACGATAAATTTAGAAGGCCAGCAAATGTCAAGACTCATAGCTCGTCTCTACAGTTCGAGTTGATTAATTCAGAAGGCCAGCAAATGTCAAGACTCATAGCTCATCTCTACAGTTCGAGTTGACTAAAACTGAGCCTAAACATGTGAATTTGGGAAAGTGTTGCTCCCTAGGTGAAAGAAATAAGTTCATCAGTTTGTTTAAACAATACAAAGATGTGTTTGCTTGGACGTATGAAGATTTGAAAACATATGACACCAAGATTATTTAGCATGTCATCCCTATTAGGACTGGGGTCAAGCCTTATCAGCAGCCTTTGAGGAAAATGCATCCAAAACTAGAGCCTGTAATTCAAAATGAAGTAAAGAAATTGTTGGATGCTAAAATTATCTTCAAAGTCAGACATTCGGAATGGATTTCAAATCTGGTACCAATAAGGAAGAAATATGGAGAAATTAGACTATGTGTGGATTTCAAAAATTTAAATTGCGCTTCAGATAAAGATAATTATCCAGTCCCACCCATGGAACAGATATTGCAGATGGTCTCTGGTTCTAAGTTATTTTCTTTATTAGACAGATTCTTTGGTTACAATCAAGTGTTAGTAGCTAAAGAAGACAGACTCAAAACTACATTCAAAACGAGATGGGGGACTTTTGCTTATAGAAGGATGCCCTTTGGACTCATAAACGCTGGAGCTACTTTCCAGAGGGCTATGGATATAGATTTCCATGGGCTGATAGGCCGCAGTGTGGTGGTATACCTTAATGACATCACAATATTCTCGAAGAAAAGAGAAGAACACACATTCCATCTAAAACAATTTTTCGAACGTTGCCAAAAATATGGTATCTCATTAAACCCCAAGAAGTGTGTGTTTGCTGTTACAGAAGGAAAGCTACTGGGTCATGTGGTTTCTAAGAAAGTGATCTCCATAGACCCAGAAAGGATCAAAGCTATCGAACAGATCCCCTTACCCCATCACAAAAAGGGTATGCAATCATTTATGGGGAAAATAACTTTTGTGCGAAGGTTTGTGCCTGATTTTGCCCAAATTGTTAAGCCTTTGCAGCAAATGGTAAAGCAAAGTGTACAATTCAAATGGACTAACGTAGAGAAGAATACATTCAGTAAAATAAAGACATCTGTTGCTCATGCACCCTCTCTCAAATGTCCAAATTATGAGAAGGATTTTATTCTGTACACTTTCACATCTGATGATTCATTAGCAGCAGTGCTTACTCAGAAGGAAGATGGGGGAGATGAGTTCCCCATATCATTTATGAGCATTGGTCTATAGGGGGGTGAATTAAATTACCTAGCTATGGATAAGCAAGCTTATGCAGTCTTCAAAGCGGTAAAACAATTCCGGCCATACATCCTCAAGAATCGAACAAAGGTAATACTCCCGCACCCAGCGGTGAGGTCTCTTTTCGTGCAGAAATAATTAGGAGAAAGAAGAGGCAATTGGGTAACAACTTTACAAGAGTATGACCTCGAATTCAAGCCAGCCTCCTTAGTTAGAGGGCAGGGAATGTGCAAGCTAATGGTTGAACGCAATAACATCGAAGAAAGCGATTGGGAAAATGAAGCTAAATTACATATGATGGAAGTATGTCCTCTTTTTATAGCACCAGAGTCCTGGTACTGAGACCTTGTTCATTACCTTCAGGAAGGCATGCTGCCAGAACATTGGAATTACAAGCAGGGAAAGGAATTGCGCCTTAAATCAGCTGCTTATCAGATTGTTGAAGGAATTTTATTTAGGAAGAATTATGATGGAGTCCTTCTTAGATGTTTAGAAAAGGAAGACACAAAAAAGGTTATAACTGAGTTACATGATGGGCCTGCTGGAGGCCATTTCTCTGGAGATAAGACAGCCCACAAAATTCTTAGGCCTGGGTACTATTGGCCCACCCTGTTCAAGGATGCTCATGCTCATGTGATAAAGTGTGATATCTGTCAGAGGTGTGGGGGAAGACAAGCCAAAGCAGCAGGACCACTGAAGTCAGTTATGATAACAGAACCATTTGAGCAATGGGGAATTAACGTCATTGGAGAAATAAAACCAAATTCTTCCTTGCAACACAAATATATTTTAATGGCAACGGACTATTTCACTAGATGGGTCGAGGCCATTCCACTACAAAAAGTCAATGAAGATGCTGTCATGGATTTCTTGCAGGATCATATCATGACCAGGTTTGGGGTTCCAATTTCCCTAGTTTTTGATAATGCTACTTATTTTTCTTCCATTAAATTAACTGCATTTTCTCATGAAAAAAGGAATTAAGTTGCATTATTCTGCCAACTACAACCCCCAAGGAAATGGTCTGGTAGAATCTACAAACAAGAATTTGATTAGGATTTTGAAAAAGATTGTCAGAGAAAACTAGAGAAGTTGGCATTTAGCACTCTTTGGGCTGATAGGGTCACACCCAAGAATTCCTTAGGTGTGTCACCATATACCCTTGTTTATGGAAAAGAAGCTATACTTCCTCCTAACATTATGCTACCCTCTTCCATAATAGCCCAAGAATCTAGAGGTACAGATAATGAACTCCTGCAACTTAGAATCCATAATCTATTAAAGGCTGAGGAGTCTAGATTTAAAGCCAGAGAGCGTTTTAAGCAACAACAGGAGGTAGTGAAAAGGTGGTTTGATAAGCACAAAGCTGGAACAAAGGAATTTGAAGTGGGAGACTTGGTTCTTAAGTGGGATCACGCGCATGATGAGAAGGGAAAGCACATGAAGTTTCAACAATTATGGGTAGGCCCTTTCCAGATTGCAGCAAAACTTGGTCCCTCAACCTATAAATTGCAAGATTTACAGGGATGGGAGGGGAACTTACCAGTAAATGGTTTAGTTCTTAAACCTTATTTTTCTTGATTTTTTGTTTTTATTTTTGTTTTGTACATAAATAAATTGATTTGTTCGTCCACTTTGATTTATTTCATTCCGGTTTTGCTTTTAGTTTAGATTTCTTTTGATTTCAATAAAAGAGGCAAACTTTTGGTTGCATGGAAAGCATTAGGGTTCTGGATTAACTGAGACCCTTGGGTATAAGACTGTGTACTATTTTTGATCTAATAGAATTTATTCTAGTTAAGCAGTTTTCCTAAATGGCGGTTAACTCAATGAAGTCTTGTTGAATCCCTGTAAAATAAATCAGGATCAGAAGGTCTGGAATACTATTTCGAGGCTCCATCCATTTTAAATCTGAAAATTTCATGGGGAGTGACAGCAAAAGACCCATGGAAAGGAAGCAGGGTAAACAATATATTATATATAAATGATCCCATGCTAATAATTGAAAGCTCAAAGTCTAGTAAGAGTCAAAACTCCTAAGAAATAAATATTTATCGAAACAAAGTACTGAATCATATGAGTACAGATTTTCAAAAGTTCTTCTCCGTCCGTGAGCTGAAAATTAAATACATCTCTCACACAAAAGGACATTATGGATAGAGGAGCCTGAATATATAAAAATTTAGAAAGAAAGGCATAAGGAGGACTCAAAAGAACAAAATTTCAAAAAATCACCAAAAGTGCAAAAGTGGCATGGGAATGAGGAACAGATGAATATTTTTGTTTACCATATGTTACGATCCTATGGTGTCCAAGCTGGAAACTACCCAAAGACAGAGGTAAAATAAAACTCATCTACTAGGCCTCAAAAGAGTTATCCTGACTTTGAGATTTTGGGTTCCATTTTCCTAAAATGGGACTATCATCAATGATTAAAAGTACATATATTTGCCATTATGGAAACACAGGCACCTAGAAGAATTTGACATGTCATTTTTATTGCTAAACAGTCTGCTACTTAAGGAAGAGTTTGTTCAGAGATATGGGTTCACCAGCTAGCCGCCAATTGTTGCAGCTGCAACGTTTTCCCAAATTTCTAAAATTTTTTGGACCCTCGTTGATTTTGTTGAAGACCGTTTTGTTTCCACTCTGCTACACGTTTGGATTGTTTGAGGCCAGCTGTTTTCTTGCTTTTCCGGTTGTGTCTACAAATGCTTTGAATTGTGGAACTTGGCAAGTTTCACGCTGTTGTATCACTGTCGAAGTTTGGTCAAGGTTTGAAATGGAATTTTAGTTGCCGCTATTTCGGAGGACAAATAGAGTTTGGACTGATGATTAGTTGTTTCTTTCGCCGATCACGCGGTTTTTATTGTTTCAAATGTTTACTTTGCGATGTTTTTCCGAAATGTTTTGACTTTGATCGGGGGCCATGGGTTGATTGTGTTCCGCCGTTGTGGCTCCGGAGTATAGTAACTATCTGCCACACTTCTTCTCCTTTCGCCATTGTTTTGTTCTATTTTTCTCCGATCTTGACTAGTCTACAGAATTTTTGGATCGTATAACTTCCACCGTTGGGGCTATGTAGCATACTAACCATCCGATGCTATAGTAGATCCGACCTCCGACATTTAGATGCCCTCTTCTAATGTTTATATCGACGACATTTGGTTTTGCTTCGGAACCCCTAGGCCATGGGTCAGCCGCCGTTGCGGCGTTCTAGTGAACTAATCGACCGATCAAGTGTTCCGATTTGCCGATGGAGATTTTTATATTCTCGATGCCTGGTCGTTTTGTCGCCGCTGTTATGAGCTTCTAACTTGTTTCATGAATGACGAAGTGTTCTTTGTTTTTTATCAAGTTAAGATTTTCATGAAGAAAACTCAATACCAGGTCCCACTTTTAACGCTAGTTTTATTGGTATTTTGGTTATGTTTATTGAAGCTAGTCCGGATTAATGATGAGTTGTTCGTATGATTGTAGGAAAACCTAGGAGGTTTTCTAGATTCAGTTGATGATTACTGCTGCAAAAAAAAGGAAATTGGCTGAAGAAAGGAAAAGCTGAAGCATAAAGAAGAAAGCAAAAATTAGAGACTAACTCGATATCAAAAGGACCATCGGGTTACATCATTAAAAACATGGTCTCGGGCTTCAGGGGTTCGTCGGTTACCAGGCTGGTATTTCTTACAAAGTGTTGTAAATCTTCATCTCGATTTGAAATGTAACGTTCGTATGAATCATGACCACTCACAAAAGACAAAACGGTTTGGGGAACCCAAAAGTCATGAGTCAGGGGAGGGGGGACCCAAAGGTTTTGCTGTTTTCATATAAATTGAGGAAAGGAAGAGGAAAAGGGGGATTTTTCCCAGTGAGACTTGTGAAAAACTTGTTGTAAGAGGAACTATTTCATTTTGCAATAATATAATTACAATTTTGCCTATTGGAGAAAGTGCTGTGTGGAATGTTCAAATGTGATGAAATGAACAATGTTGAAGGGGAACTATTTCGTTTTTAGCTGTGTTTCATTAACTATGAGATCGTTCTAACTTTCTGAACCTATGTTCTTGTATGAATGTTCTCTAGTTTATTTTATGATAATTTCCACTATGAGTAATGAATGTTTTAACAAACGACGAGCTATCTTGTTGTGCATATCTCTATTCATGTTTATGTGTTTTGATTCTAAGAACAACTATCTGTGATTTATCTTAACATATGAGTAGTAATACATTACTCATTAATTGATAATCTTGCTCCCTAGGGATAGCTTAGTTAGTCTTGTTTTTTGTTGTGTGTGATTTAGATGTGAGAGAGTTTAAGATGAGAGGTAAGAACCTGCGCATCACATTGTGACTGCTCGTATTCTTTATCAATCTGCATGTTAGATAGGCACTTGCATATCATACTTAAAGTTAAAAAATACAAAAATATACACGGTGGACCGGGCTGTAACCGGTAAACCCCTTTATTTTTGTTACTTGACCTATGGTATCCGGACCGCAAACCAAAGGGATTCCCCATACCAAACAGTCACGGGCTAGTTGGGACTGGTGACCGGGGAGAATCCCTTGTTGTTGTTGCCTGCGATTTTCGAGGCCTCAACACCTGAATAGGATAAAGGCCTACAATAGGTTCTAAGAAATAAACAAACTACATAAGGCTAGGTGGGAAGAAAGGAGGGGGAAGCAGATCTATTTTTTTTCGGCTGGACATGCAAGACCAAAAAGATATAAAGACATTTATACAAGCTAACTTGGTATACCACACCATGACCAAATAGAATAGGGGGCGGGGGGCACAATCACAAAAAATTTCAATGTATAAATTGTTCCATCCCTGTTTAGTTGATGAACATTCTTGTGTGCAACATATAAAGCATGATGCTGATGCTTGTATGGAATCCCCAACGAAAAATTAGAACAATCAAGTAGATATACATCACAGTTGACGGTGTCTCGGAAGGAGCTTATGGAAAAGGTGATGTCACAATGCTTATTACCCAACAAATAAGGGTTGTACTTTTGGACGTAACCCAGGTGTCATGGGTAAGGATGGGCTGTAGTGGGGAGCTGTAGGTGTGCTATGAATTCATGGGAGACTAGGTTCTTTTTGCTTCCATTATAAAGGATGAACGTAGAGAGTTGAGTTTTTCACTGTCAATTATGGAGAAAGAGCAGGTCATTAGAGCATGTGGAATAATAATGAGTTATGAGCAATAGTGATGGATTTGGAGCTGTAGGATTGTAAATAGAGAGGACTTCAGGCTCATGGTAAGGTGAAAAAGAAAAAGGTGTATCGAGAGAAGTAAATTGTGGCTCATTGGTGAATAAGGATTTATAGGTAGTTTGGCATTGTAACACCTTCAAATCGGTAGTAGTGTGGTTTGGAGACTTACGTTAATTACATGGATGACCATGACGAGGTGAGGAAGGTGATCTAGTCAAAAGGGCTTCCACATGTTGTGCTAATCCAATCACCTCAGAAAATGAGGATTTTGATACTCACATGGTAAGAATGGTATGCAAAGAGAGTGCAGAGGTGGAACATTATCACCTTCTTTTGTTCTTGCGTTGACGCTTCTGCATGGATCTAGGCTTCACATAACTACAGATTTGGAGGATGTTGTGCTGCAGGTGTTGCAAACTATTAGGTTTCCTTAATGTGTGGCTCGAAAGGTGGAGGAATGCATGTATCTCGCCCTATTTATAAAGTGTTGTCGTCATCCCGAATTGATTCTTAAAAATTTGTTATAACTAAAAATTGCGAAGTGAACCATTAATGATTACAGTAAGTTGGCATGAATATTGAAGATTTAAGTGCCACTTGTGATGGATGCAAAATGTACAAGGTTCTCATTTATAAAACCAAGATACATGCAGCATAAGGAACCCATGCAAGTTGCTTTACACTGCCACACCACCACTGCATTTCATCCTGACAACTCTGGTTAGAGTGAAGCACATCTGAGTGATGATGGAGGGTCCGCAGGTGTATTTAGCAACAACCATGAGAGTTGGAGTTTTGCTTTTCTTGCTAGTTAAAAACAAAAGAGAACAAAGTTGATAGAACCCTAGGGAATAGCCGAGAAAATAAAGTTGCATGCCTCCATAATTTCATGTGATGCATATTTTGTGCAATAAAAAGCTGAGAGATCCCAAGAAGCTGAGACAACTCGCGTCAAAAGATGGGTGGCTGGAAACAAATGAAATAAATTTAAAAAATAGTTGGAAGAACTCAAGCAACTCTGCAATCAGAAACAAGTTAATACCTATCCTATAAAGAGAGAATGAAAGAATCCCATGACAAATTAAATGTGGCATAAGCACTTAATATTAAATGTATTTTTATAATCTTTTGTATTTTTGAGTTTTTTGAACAGATTCAAATGGACATCAAGTTTGCAAGGGGTAACATTGAATTCTTAATCATAGTTCATGCAAGTAACATTGAATTCTTAATCAACCGATACAAGTTAAAATCCTGTTTAGCTTCAAATCCTATTTGCCACATATGGAAACACAATGCACATTATATTAGAGCATGCATCATTGACTAGCAAACTAGTTGGTACGAGACAGAAATAAGGCGACAATGATGCAATTGATATAGGTATTCTTGTTTTACTGTTGAGTTCGTTGGAACTTGTTTGTTGGAGTGAAAATTTATCTTTTAATGTGATTTCAATTGAGTTTGAACGTAATTTTTTTTAATGCTGCGATCGTTGGCACTTGTGTGTTGGAGTGAAAATTTCCCTTTTAATGTGATTTCAAATGAGTCTAAATGTAAATGTTTTTGGTGAAATTTGCAATATATAGTGGTATCAGAGGGATTGGAAAAGAGCATCCCAGGTTCAGCTGAAGTGAACATTTGAGAAACGGTTTCCTGGTACCTATAGAAAAATAGTATACACTCCATCATTTGAAAGTTCCAAAGCTGAAGTGAACATTTGAGTAGTCATTTCCTGGTACTTAGTGAGCAACAACAATAAACACTCCATCATTTGAAAGCTCAAAATTTATGTTTTCTTACATGTATGTTATGTATATCCCCAACTCAGGTGCAAATATATGGACCAAAAGGAGTCTTCTTGCGCTACATTACCTTACAATTGCATTACATTTACATATGTTTTACATTACCTTAGTGCTATGTAACATTTATATATGCATTACATTTTCGAAATGTTACATTTGCGTTGGGAATTTGAAGTGTCTCCTTTTTCTTGATATTTGAACTAGTTGTGGGCCGAGACAAGGGAGAAATTATACACAACATAAATCGTGAAGGTAAACATGATGGATCCTCTTGTGTTTATTTTGGCTTGAGAAAACACAAAATATCCATTACTATATCACGTGTTACGATCCCTTCCTCTTTCTGCAATCAATCCGACCACTTTCTGCAATCAATATTGCCATTGCTCGATTCCCACCCATTCCCCGTCCTTCTCGACCTTGCTCCCCCTCCCCTCCTGGCATCCAGCCGTGACTTGATGTGCACTGGGGGGTGGAGCTTGGGGCCATCGAATAAAATGATATGACCCAGTTGAGCTTAATTATTTTTATGAAATTATTTCTAGTGAGCAACCGTATATACGAGGCTTCAACTTTTTTGCTATTGTGTGCATAATCATTTGAAAGTTTGAAATCTTTGTTTTCTTATGGATATGTTATGTATCACCCTCGCTTAGGTACAAATATCTAGACCAAAAGGAGAGGGAAGTGGAGCTAGTCGATATGGTAATATCATCGCCCAATTGAGTTCAATTATTTAGACTAACAATTATTTCAATTATTTCTATGATGATTATGATGATTTTCAAACTGCAAAATTATTTATACATTGTATTTTCTACATACCTTGGCTGCAAAGGTTGCCATTTCTTTTTGCATGGCTTGCACAATGAATCACTCTTTAAGCTTCTTCAAGAGGAGATGATGGAGATGGTAATAGAAACGCTGGAGATGGTAATCGACAGCGCCCCTGAGGTGATTCTTAGCTTCTACATCTTGGTGAATAGATGATTGAGAGTACCTAAGAAGATTTAAGATGTTTCCCAGGATAACTGAGAATATTGTCATAGCAAGATCGTCGTCTTCAGAGCAAGATCGTTGTCTTCAGATCAAGATCATTTTTGGGTGTTATAATGTCTTAATTAATTTACCTAATATTTAATTATCGACCGAGGTTGGTAAACTTAGAGTTGAGACAAAGTATATGCGAAGGTAGAGGGGTTCCTAGGGTGTCGTGGAAATATTTTAACAAAAAAAAGATCGAAATATCTTTCAAAATGAAAAACCGAGTCAAGCTCCTATAAATTCAACTATGAAGGTCATTAAACCAAAACATAGTATTGGATTAGAGCAGTATCAAGCTATACTGCTCTAGTTTATGGACACTTACTGAAAGATAAAGATATAAACAATACTATTCTACTCTTTATAGTAAAACCTATTAATTAACTATTCTACTTCTTAACAATTTTAGAAATTAACTATACAAGGAAGGATTATATTAGAAACCAACTATACATGCAATTAACAAATGTACGTAATGGTTCAAACTGAACTATCTAATTCCACTCTCCTTGATTTTTCTGTGGATATGCACTCACTGTGATTGGAACTTGAGGAGGAGTGGTGTCAAAATGGCTTTCAAAAGAAGTAAAGAAACTGAATGGAATCAAATCTAGCTTAACTTCTACAAATATGTGCAGGCTAAGGAATGTCCAATTACAGGTGATGGTAAACATGATGATTTATTCCATAAGCAACTGACTCTTAACTAAAAAGATACTATGAACAACTAATCTACTAAGAGACAATATTCTTTTTAAAGATTACTTTCATAAATAACCAATTCTTACATGAAACAAATGTAAGGGAAATCTAGCTTATAAACAAGTAAAAGACCTTAATGAAAGAAGCAAGTAGAAAACTTAATAAAGATAACTTTAATAAGAAGCAAGTAGAAAACTCAATAATTAGGAAAATCAAGTAGAAAACTTAATAAAGAAAAATTTAAAATCCTATTCTACAAATCTCTTCAGTAACCACACAGTGAAAGAAACAGGTCCTACTGCTATGCCCTATTTACAATGTGCTAGTGTACTTCTCTAGAGTTTTAACATGTCTAACCCTAAACTCAACATACACATGGATAAATCAAGCCAAACTAAAGATATAATTACCACACATTACGATAGTATTGAAGAAGGAAATCAGAAACCAAAAGAAATAGAATCACAAAGCATAACTCAAAACATATTCAAGGTGAAAGGAGGTGAAAGATATGAATAAAACTTAATAAATACTTTAAACAATCTAACCTATAGTTATAATGATAAACATAACCATTATCTAACTACCACAATCAAAACATGTTCCAAAAGCTAAAGAAACAGAGCTTTAGATAGGCTTAAAACGAATTAAGAACACTAAAAGTTGAACGACGGGCTGGATAACAGACTAGAATATAGGTCTGAATGACAGGATGAACAGGCTGTCTGAATGAGAGTCTGTATAGAGAAAAAAATATAAAATGGCCTAAATGATCTAATTATCAGCTGATTTTGTGCACATGAAAACAAAATGCACAAAGACAGTAAGTAAACCTACTTAGTGATCGAATTCAACAACAAAATAACTTATGCTAATTCATAATTAGAAGGAAATTATTATCTATTGCATTGTTAAATAGACTGAAATATAACCAAATGAATTTATGACAAAACGAAAATGAACAAAACTGAACCTATTGTAACTTGATCCTAAGATATCAAAGCAATCTACCCTATGTATTTGTCGACATAAGACTGAACAGTAAGCTGAGAAGACTGGAAAGGAAATTGAAAGCAAACTAGGTGTGCAACCTGTCACTTTTAATCTATGAAATAAGAACTAGATTATTGACATAGCATCAGACTATAACCCATGCCACAGGAAATAATGAAATGAACAACTGCAGGAAATCAAATCACATAAACAAATTATAAATGAACTACACTAACTGCAAGGAAAGAGATAACAACAATACACACAAGAATGAAAACCACTGGTTGATGAGGGGCCCTCTTAGCAATCAGGGTGACTCTTCCTAAATGCTTACATGAACACGATCATAAACACAACAAGAATGTAACTTATATTAAAAATGCAGAACAATTTTATACAGTCTCTCTTTGAAATTGATTGACATAATGTAAAACTGGCTAACTACGCTCTCATTTGGAGGTGAATATATATAGTGTTTACAGGGATGAGCGGGTTGACTGCTCCTAAAACAATCAACAATTATTACAAACAAATGGCCATAAGCCAATGCACAACCATCCTCCTTCTTCCTCACGTGACGGTTCTCCCTTGCGTGTGCTGTAGAATGAGGATTCCCTTTGACATGGACTAATATCATGGTGTCAAACAGAGGAGGCAAGCTAACGAGCCTTCTAGAATGAAGGTTGTTCTAGTGTCCAGACGCATGGACACATAACCATTGTAGACTGTTCTATCTTTTAACGCTTGGGAATCTGCCAATGAACATTGTGCGGTTTTATCGATGAGCTGGATGGTGAGTTAGATGCGCTCTGTGCATATCTAGCGTGATGCGTGTCCAGTTGTTGGCTCATCCAAAATATCATAACCTACAAGCAAATTCATACATATATCAAATGTGCTCCTAAATAATACCAAATTTAATCAATAAAATCATGAAATAATAATAATAAACTAGAATTTGTATAAATCCAACTATATTCATACCTGAGGCTGAATGATAAGCTGTATGACAGAAATTTGTCAAAAAGATGACAAAATGGATGTCAAAAAGTGTAATTTACCAGCAAAAAATCGTGACAAAACTAAGATAAAAAATCATACTGAGATTGAGAATCTTGGAAAAGATCAGAGCAAGATAGTCATGGAATGGGATTGAGAATCTTGGCAGAACATGCTTCGTCCCGGGCTTGAGAATATTGGCAAAGATCAGAGCAAAACCATCTTGGGATGAGAATGAGAAGTTTGGCAGAACATGCTTGAGAATCTTGGCATAGCCATGACACACATGGAAAACATGCATGCAAAGATTTGTAGAGACATGACGGTGAACACATGGAAAACATGCATGTAGGAACGAATCCACTGCATCTAGCTAGTTGTAGGAGCCAACTTAAGCTAAAAAAAAACTGAGACAATTTCACTAACATTTAATGTTTCCTAACTAATGATATCATCAAGATAGCATTATAGTAAATGAAAAAGATAATACAAAATATCAATTCCCTCACTGCTTTAATAGTAAGTTTGAAACACATAAAACTGAGAATTCCTCTATATGAGGCCAAATAAGGCCTCAATTTTTTTTATTGGTCGAATAAACATGACACATAGAAAACCATACCATAATTAAAAAAAATATTTTGGGTTTAGTGTAGATTAATTGAATAGACATAGTAGGTTGAAAAACTTAGTATAGATTTTAAAATATTTTTTAAGTTTAGAGTAGATTAATTGGAATCAGCAGCAAGTCGATTCATAGAATCCCTGCTAGCCCGAGGATAGGGACTAATAAATGCACCTCTCATGTGAATGGCTGAGATTTGATGGCACATGTTCTATCGTGTGATTGTGACCATTCGTGCATGAAAAAGTGAAATGCATGTGAATGGATGAGATTAATGGAACATGTCCTCATGAAAGTTAATGTGATTAGGATTTCCTGAATGTGGAATCACCCCAATCAACCCAAATTTGATCAATGACTTAGATCTCGCGTTTGGAAAATGGGTAATATAATGTTGTGAATGGTAAAAATAAATAAAGGTCGTGGTTGTAATGTTTGGTTTCCAAGTTCTGGAAATGGGAAAACATTACAAATATTCTGTGCCAAATTGCACAAAATCAACAATATTTACAAAAATAAAACGGGGTTCTTTCTACAACGACAAGCCCCATTGACCCCCATCGTTCCTCCTAAGACATCAATGAATTTGGTAAATTAATTGTAGTGATGATAGGACTAATGATAATGATCTAAATTATGTGAGAACAAAATGTAAGAGCATATATGGAACCTCATACATAGATATATTGCAAGGAACACAATGATACAATAAACTCAGGTTCTATTAAATGAATGAAAAAAATAGGCTCTAAAATAAAGGAAGCTAGAATGACAATAGCTATATCTCTAAGAAGAGACGTGGTGGCTATGCTCATTTGTGACAAGTTGATTACAAAAGAAGGCCGAAGGGACTTTTTCTCATAAGAATGAGGGAAACAAACACAAACATCCAAAATCCTAACCATAGGAGATGAACAATAAAAAGGCTTGTGGGCCTCGAGGTGGTTAGTCGAGGTGCTAACTTCTTGGGGGAATAACTTTTGCATACAATCTTTGTTTAGGGTGTTCAGTATCCTGTTGGAAAGGTCTAGCTGAGAAGTACACATTTCACTCATATAAAGTTTCATTGAATGCATATAGGCTATGAAGTTTCCAAATAATGTTATTTAGGGCCTCAAAACTACCCCAAAAGTTTTGGGGTCTGAAAAAATATAAAAATTGTTTTGAGCTAGTGGAATAGGTGGTTGGCTACTAATATCAATTTGAACCAATCTACTGGCCCAAAAACCCATAAAAAATACCAAGTTGAAAAAGATATTTTGAGCCAGTGGAGTAGGTGGGTGTCCACCAATACCCATCTGTTTTGTTCTACGGGTGTTTGAAGTTGACCTCTAAAGTTAAATGGACCTACAAGAAAGGTGCAGAATTGGTCAAAAGTTGGTGATTTTGAAAGGTTGTAACATTTTGCGTAGGAATAAAAAATGGGTATACTTATAATCAATGGAAAGATTATCCATGAGGGAACAAATGTGCACAGTCATATTATGAAGATATGATTCAAATGTTTCTAAAATTTGATCAAAAAAGCATTTGTAGCCATAATTTGACCAAAATTGTCAATATGGGTAGTTCCCAAAATGCATGAAAATAAATTTTATGATTTTTTAAGAATATAATTAAGCTAACGAATGTGATTTTATGAACAATTTTGCTGATTCAATATCATGTCAAGGACAATTAAGGGTCAACATTTTGTGTAGTGCAATTTATAAATCCTTGGTCTTGTTTGGGCTAAGAACACCATCATCATGGATGATGCACATGATCCTTATGTGGATAGAATAGATTTCATGGGAGATAATATACATGTTGAAAATGTAGAGACATAATCTAATGGTTGAAGAAATCAAATAATTCCCCCACACATTGCATAAACCATGAGAATCCTAAGAGTGGAACTGCAAGGTTGTATAGTAGATAATGAGAGGCTTATTAGAGCTCAAGAAGAACAAAACCAACTAAATGAAGACATGCTACACAATTTGATAGACATTGAAAGGAATATTCAACATGGGAAACAAGCATGAAATGAGGAAAAGAGGGGAGTAGTTTAAGGAGGCATTCTCACAATATGTCCCGTAGCTCAAGAAGGGTTTCTAGAGATAGGACATATACTCTAAATTATATTATAGTGAGTCATAGTCTTCTAAAAACTACATTGAAGGTTCAATCTATTTATATATTAGGAATAAGAGGATGATACCTTTCAAGAACAACTAATGTGGGGAATTTCGAAAGGTTAAACCTCCTACTTTTGATGGTCAATTAAAATCTAGCCAAGAAGCTGAGGCCTGACTTCTTGGAACGAGGAAGTATTTCAAAGTCCAAGACTACTATGGAATATGAAGGAAAGGGTGACATATTTAATTTCAATGGAAGAGAATCTATATGGTGGGATCACCTTAGGAAAGTGAAGAAGCTCAATGAAAGGAGGATTGCGTGGAAGCAATTCAAGCAAAAGTACCTCCCCGATTGGTACTTTGAGTTGAAACTGAGACAAATGACCATGAGTTGAAATTGAGACAGATGACAAATGACCATGGAGGAATATTCCAATAAATTCTTGGAGCCATTGAGATATGCCAAGTATATCATGTATGATAAGGTCAACATTTAGCATTTTCTAAGTGGATTACCTTAGTCATACGAGAACAAAATTGAGTTTGATGAATCTCAAACTCTAGATGAAACCATAAGGAAGGACAATTATTGTTACGATCAAACACAAAGCAGGGCATAATTCCTTAAGTCATGGAAGGACAAGAAACATGAGAATTTTGACCAAAGAAAGAAGGGATTCTAGCCTCCCCATTTAAGGAATTAGCAAACGAAGCCACCACAGGGTGTGACCTAGGATGATGGGAAACAAGCCAATAGATCCAAGAGGACAAATTCAATGTTGGGGATGTGGATGCAACATGCTTATGAATTGTTCACATTGAAATGAGAGTGAAAAGCATGTGCAAAACATCTAAGATGATGGAACTATGGGCCATGTGGCAAGGGATGTCTCTAGAATCTATGTTTCACTAGAGGACCGCCAAGTAGACCAATAATTAATTATGGTTGAGGTTGAAGGTAAGATTGTTAAGCAATGCATTTCTATTTTGATTGACCCTATATCTACTCACAATTATATCACTCCTAAAATTTTTAAGGTTTGTGCTTTTAAGAAAAAAAGGCATAGTAAATCATGGTTGGTACAACTAGCCACTAGAACCAAGCAGAAATATAGTTAAATGGTAGAGAAATGTCCGTTAGGAATGGATGGACTCTTCATTTGGTCAAATATGAATATTTTACCACTTGGTTCCTATGATATTCTCAGTGGAATGGACTGGTTGGAAGCACACAAAGTTAAACTTGATTGGTACAAGAAAACCTTTGAATGCATTAATGAAGAAGGAAACCCAAGGATAGTAAAGGGAATTCCAAAGGTGGTTTATATTAGGAAAATACAAACCATGAAACTGAAGAAGTTCTTTAGAAAGGGTTGTCAATTGTATGCAACTCCTATATTAGATACAATAGAAAATGAAGTTCCCTAGATGGAGGACTATCATGTGTTGCAAAAGTCATGGATGTGTTTTTTGATGAAGTGTTAGGACTTCATCCAAAAAGGGAAATTGATTCCACAATTGATCTTGTGCCAGGAGATGCATCATTATTCAAGACACCTTATAGAATTAGTACACCATAATTATTAGAGCTGAAAAATGAAATTGTAGGAGTTGTTGGAAAAAGAACTACATTAGGTCAAGTGTGTCTCCACAAGGAGCACCCATGCTATTTGTGAAAAATAAATATGGAGCACTCAGGTTATGTATTGATTACAAGCATATGAACAAGGTTATAACAAAGAATAGGTACACAATTCCTCGAATTTATGAACTTTTTGATCAAATGAGAGGGGAAAATGTATTTTCAAAGATTGACTTGAGTTCTAGTTACCATTAGGTGAGAATAAAAGAAGAAGACATCCACAATACATTATTTAGAACAAGGCATGGACATTATGATTTCATGGTGGTTCCACTTGGTCTCATTACTGCACCATCTACATTCATGTGTCTCATGAATAGTGTTTTCAACAAGTATTTGGATAAGTTTGTTCTTGTTTTTCTAGATGACATTTTGATTTATTCTAAGAATTAAAAGGAGCATGAAGAACATTTGAGAATGGATTTGCAATCGCTAAGAGAGAATAAGTTGGCTAAGAAAATGTGATTTCTATAAAAAAAACAAATTCATTATTTGGGTTACATTATTTTAGAGGAATGAATATTAGTGTATCTAGAAAAGATTGAGGCCATTATGAATTGATCATCTCCAAGGAATGTGACAAATGTTGGATCCTTTATGGGTCTTGTTGGTTATTAAAGAAGGTTCATTGAAGGATTATCCAAGGTTGCATATCCCATCACTTATTTGAAAAAGAAGGGAATAAAATTTGAGTAGACACATAAACGTAAAGAAAGCTTCCAGTTATTGAAGAAGTTTCTTACAATTGCTCCAATTCTAAAAATTGCAAACCCATAAAATGATTCTGTGGTGTGTACAAATGCATGTAAATAGGGAATTGGAGGAATTCTTATGAAAGATAATCATGTGGTATGTTACGAGTCAAGAGAGATGAAAGAGCATGAAAAGAATTATTCTACCCATGATTTAGAACTTGTTTCCATAGTGTCCGCTTTGAAGATGTGAAGGAACTGTTTGATAAAAACAAAATTTGAGCTTTGGACTAACCATTGTGGTCTAAAATATTTATTTGATCAACCAACACTAAGTGTAAGGCAAGATAATTGGCTAGAATTTTAATCAAACAAATAAAGGGGAAGGAAATAAAGTGGTTGTCGCACTCAACAAAAAAATACATACAATGCGTGCGATAACCATTACCATTTTCCAAATAGATTTGAGGGAAAAGGTTGTTGATTCCCTTGCTGAAGATGAGCAGTATTTACAAATAAAAGACAAATTACAACAACAAAATTTTGAAAAAAGGTATGAAGGATATCATGTGGAGGATGATGGACTTCCTACCTATAAAAATATAATGTATATTCCTAATCTGGAAGATTTGAGGAGAATTATTATGGATGAAATCCTTAAAATGCCATATTTTGGTTACCTAAGATACCAAAGAATAATTGATATAGCAACAAAGAAATATTTTTGGATGACAATGAAGAAATGTATTGTCGAGTACATTTGTAAATGTATGAAATGTCAGTAAGTGAAGGAAGAGCATCAACACCCAATATATTTATTGCAACATTTGTTGATTCCAGAATGGAAATGGGAAGTAGTAACTATGGATTTTATTATCGGATTTCCAACTACCTCAAGAAAGCATGATTCAATCATGGTTGTGGTGGATAAATTGTCTAAGGCAACACATTTTATTTTAGTTAAATCCACTTACAATACTAATGATATAACATGAATATTCATGAGAGAAATATTCAAATTGCATGAGTTACCCAAAGCAATTGTATCAGACTCATATACAAAATTTAATTCTAATTTCTAGAAAATTATTTTTATAGATTTGGGTACATAACTAATCTTTAGTAATTCCTACCATCCACCAACAAATGGACAAACAAAAAGAGTAAATAATGTGGTTGAAGACATGCTTCACATGTATGTGATGGACAAAAGGTTATCTACAGTTGGGTAGAGTTTGTATATAACAATGGCAAGCAAGCATTGTTGAGAATGAATCCATTTGAAGTTTGGTGTGGTAGAAGATGTAGGACACCAGTGACTTGGGATAATCTAGTGAACAAAATTGTGCTTGTGCCATAAATGCCTAAGGAAATGAAACACGATGATGTAAAGATTAAGTAGAATTTAAAGACAACCCAAGATAAATAGAAAAAATATGTAGATAATAATCGAGTGCACAAGGATTCAATGTTGAGGATCATGTTTACTTTTGAGTGAGGCTAAGGAAGAGTTCCTTGAAGCTTGAAAATTGTGCCACACTATCACCGAGATATTGTGGGCCCTTTGAAGTGCTTGAGAAGATAGGGCCAATTGCATATAAAATTGAATTAGATACTAACACTAGAACTCATAATGTTTTTTATGTTTCTTTGCTTAAGAAATATGTATGTGATCCTAACCATGTGATATAGGTAGAACCCATGGGTGAGTTCCAAATTGATCCATTATTCACACTCGAAAAGAAGGAAGCATATCTCTAGAACTGAGTCATCGAACAAGTAAAGGTGTAATGAAAGCACTTTCATCTCGATGAGGCTACATGGGAGCTCAAGGAGTCCATGAGAAAGACATATCCATTTCTTTCTATTTTTGAGCAAATAATGAGGACATTGTTATTCTAAGGAGGAGGGGATTGTAATACCTCCTAGTTTTGACTTGGAATGTATTGAATCAAAATGATGTAAATGATGTAAATATGCTAGTATGGATTCTGAGTGCGAAGCCCAAGGCCAATGCCCTTCTAGTGAATGGCTATGAATGTATGATGCAACTATTTTTAATTGGACCATATGTTTGGCTTGTCATGCTAACTCAAAATCTATGTAAATATTATGTTGGGAAAATAATAAAAATGGTCCAAGATGGTCGTGTAAAGAGTGTTATCCACTAAGTTGCACTTAGGGAAATTTTCAAGTGAGCCACCAAGGATTGGAACAAATTAGTGTTCTTACTTGGTGCTCAAGGAGTTCCATGGTTTCATTTGGGCCAGTTGTGGTCACTTTTTTGCATGTTCACAACCCCTCGGGGGAATTGTAATAAATGGCATAGAATGATGGTTTATTTTTGTAAAAGGCTTGGCCTTCTTAGGACTTGGTCATAAAGGTCATCATCCTTGATTGTTTTTCCCTCGTCAATTATGTGACGCTTTTTAAAGCAACATATAATTTTCGAGTTTTTCACTCAAAATCCTCCCAAGCTGGGATGACGAAATTGGTGATTTTGTATTAAAAGGTTATTAAAGCCTAGGGTCTATGTATTATACCATGCTAGTCATAGTCCTAAAGTTTCATGGACATGCGCTAAGTCTTTCATATGATTTTTTAATTTTTAGATTTTTAATAAAATCATTGATAAGATGTATTTTAATTGTAAAAGTTCAAAGGTCATAAACTTGGGCCTAGGGAATCTATTTGGTCACTGGGATGCTCGTTTTTGGACCCAGATCTCCCACTAAACCCCTGAACCCACTTTTGAGAGTCAAATTAGTAATTTTCAATTATTAATTTTGATTTTCTCTCCAAAATGACTCAGAGGGTCAATTAAATGGGAAAATTGGAGAAAATCCAATTCCTAAATCAAATGCAGCTTGTTTGGGACTTGTCTCTGAGGTGTTAGGGTTGTTGGGGATATTATTTGGGGAAATTATGAGCATAGAGGAGCATCTCCTATCATCAAGGGAGGAGCTCCAACTCAACTCCACCAAAGAGGGGCTCATTCTCTCATTGAGGGTTTGTTTTGCCACTACAAAGCAGTTGTTACAGGAGGTGCATGCTTCCCAAACGAAGTGGGATTCCTTAAGAGAGGTGGAAGCTTCCCCTACCATGCATCCAAACCTCCTCTCACCTTTCTCTCAACCAACAAAGCCACCTCCTAATTTTGAATTGCGCCCTCTTGGGGGGTTGAGCTCCTTTTTTGCTATAAAAGCAGGGTTTTGTTCCTCAGTCAGAAGGATGTATTGAACCTCTGCCCATTGTACTTATGTTGTTGATATGTTGTTAATAAATATTGAAGGATTTGGAGGCTCATTGTGGCATTGTCTCATGGTTATGCAATTGGATAATTTCTGAGGTGATATTAATTTAAATCATTTCTTTTTTTTGTCAAGTTTGGTAGTATTGATCTAGCTTCCTTTTGGATGAACATTTGTTGCTATCAATTTGCTCATTTATGTTTTATTTGTAGAATATTTCAGGAGTAATAGGTTGTATTCGGTCGTACTAATATTCTCCTTGTATTTTATGATGAAATGTACTAGTTTTTTTTTGTTTGCAAGAAATTCCCATCACTCAGGGCCAGTGCATTTCCACCATTGGATAAGATAACCGCAACCTAGGGGCATCTAAGCCATCAAAGTCACCCGAGGATCACACCCGGCCTGGGCCACACTAACCCTTATGATGGCTAGATTTTTGGGTGTCTCCTCCCAACTAACTCACCCCTAAGGGGATTGAACTCGGGTCACCTTTTTGATGAGAGCCACACCTTAACCAAATGCACTAGCAAGATTCAATGAAATGTACTAGATTAACCATGCTTGTTTGAAGAATTTTATAGTTTTTGCAGGTTACTTTAAGTGAAAGGATTTTGGAGCTCAATTGCATCCACCTTATTTTCCATTACATTATGTCATCCCCACTCTAATGTGTTTTGTTCTACAGATGCTTCTCTCCTTCATATCTTTCAAGATTAGGGCTTGAGGACCTCTCTCTTCTCTCTCTAAAATTCAAATCTTTCTTGGTTACAGGTTCTTTTTGTTTGACAAATTTTAGATCTGAAAAGTCTAATATTTAAATAAGATTTTTTAATATATATATATATATATATATATATATCTAGAATTTCTTTGAAGTATCATCTCAAACTAGATCTAGATTCATACTTTAAGTGCTTGTTTTCATAGAAAATTTTACAAATTTTCAAGTACTTGAGTAGTATAAGTTTTTTGTACTTTTATTTGATAAATTCATGGAATTATAAAATAAATCACTCGCTATTTTTTAGCATATCTGAGAAAAAGGCAAAGCAAATGCTATCGAACCAAACTTTTCATCATCCAAAGCACCCAAAATCCTTCCTTCTTCACTCTTGTTCATTCCTCTTTTCTCCTAAAGAGTTTGTAAGCCTTTTGATCCATTTTCAAGGGTCAAAAGGAATTTTATTTTATGATTTAATAAATTTTTAAATTCCATCAATAAAGAAATCAAGTGGGCTACACAACGCCCACACTCCATTCCCCATGGGGGGATTCACAGTCTCCTTCATGGTTTGCATTTTACTAATGAACACTTGCACACATTCCTCCTTCTAGAAAGGTTGTATAGTTTAGTTGTTTTTATTTTATTTCATATTTAAATTCCATACCTGACTTGTTGCCACGAAGTATGCTCTCACCACCAACCAAAGGTTTCTTTTCCGATTATCGGTGGATGATCAGAAAGTGACACGTAGTTATGGTTTAATTTTTCATTAGTGTGTTTGATTATACAAACATTTTTAGTTATCAAATTGGAATAAATATTTTATCTTAAAATCATGTATGCTCTTTCCCTTTGCAGGATTTTCCTGATCATTGGGGAATCAAAAGCGGTTTTTGAAACTCTCTAAATTCCTCACATTAATCTAATAATCCATTAATAAAATCAACCACCCCCTTGGTTTCATTAGGAATTTTCATAAACAGAGGAGTCAATATGAAGTGATAGTACTTGACTCGAGACTTGCCCCCAAGGACACACCTAGCAGCTTGAATATTTCTGTTGAGCTTAACCCCTAGGTGTGTGAAAGGTGGCAACAAAGAGAACTAGAGGGGATATGATTCCATTATAGGGGAATATGAAAGGGGGCCTATGAGAGATTAAATCCTCTATTTCCAAGTGTCAACCCTAGAACTGATTTGATTCTTGCCATGCGCCTTAAATGAACTAATTAATTCATTTTGAATATTAAATCTAGACATTGAACACATGTGTGACATTGATGGGAATAGTCCTTTAATGTAGTTATGGGAGCATGGGGTTGAATGCACTTTTATGACAATTATGTTAGTTGTTAGAAGTCATTTAATTCTATGTTAAGAAGTTATATCGGTTGTCTTTTCACCGTTATAACATATCCTTGCAGTGAACCACTCATTATAATCATTATTATTCATGCATATTTACACTACATAGAGATTCCTATTGCTATTCATTACCATTATTGGACTTTTCCTTACCAAGAATTTCAAATTTGGAAGGAGAATTAGATATTTAAGGAAAAAGGGATGGTTTTAGGTGAGCGTAGATTTTGGTTAAGCTAGGAATCTTTACCCATTGAGTTTTGTTACTCTCAAATGCTTGAGAATCCATGGATTAACATTATGGGAGGTTCTATGACAACATACATCATGTTGGAATATTACTACACACACATTTAAGCACTGTAAGAGTTAGATTTCCCAATGAAACTGTGGATCAATGAAGGGAAATTCCTTCCTTGAGTTGTGTGGGGTAGTTGGAAGGAGTGCCATGGTTATGACAATTGAGTGAGATTGTTGTAGATATCTGGATGAGCATTCGACTAAGCATGGAGAGTAGAATGGTGTTGAGCCTCATTTTGTTATCATTTTTGGCAAGTAAATAACATATTTAAACACATGTTTTGTCATCATTTTGCACATTTTATGTTATGCAGATCGTTATTCAGCACGAGGTAAGAACAAATTTAATGTTTATACAAATTTGATTATTAATATCATTTTTATGATTTTATTAACTCAAAATTTATTATATTAAACCACATTTGATGTATTAACTAACTTATATCTTTGTTTGCAGATTTCATAATCCTTTGGGCTAAATTTATAAACAATACACATTCAGCTTACCATTCAGCCTGATCTGCGCAACCACTATCCAACTGATCATCTAGCTTATGACACAGCTCATCGTCCAACTCATCACGTAGCTCGCTGTCTAGCTTTCCGTCCAGCTCATTAATCAGGCTGCCCACGGTCCATAACCGATTTTAGGCATTTAATGTTGAAACAACCTGCAAACAAACCAATTATCCACATGTATGGGTAATGAAGCTATGTTCTAGATAGTTTTCCGGCCTGCAATATCCTTTGCTTGCCACCACAACAACAATTCATGCGTTTGAAGGGTTGACACCACGTCACCAACCCATGCTCTTAAATAATGAAAAACTTGCATTCTAGAGGATCGTTGCTATCATGATGCTGTTGCTCAACACCTACCACCAATCTGCGCATTTAAAGGAATGGAACGATCTCATTCTAGAATATCACTATCGTGTATGCTGCTTGTGCTCAACACCACGACACAACCACGATAAAGGAGGAGCCTGTACACCACGATCACACTGAAGAAGAACAAACTCATGTTGAAGGAGGAAAATGCTCATGTGCTGGCTTGTAAACAATTATTGCCTTTTATGATCGGCTAAATTTAGAGAGCAGTTGACCAATAAAGGGTCGACTTGCTCAATCTCTTGAAAACAATATAAATACCAACCTCTGCGTGAGTGTTGGTAGTTTTTCATTTCATTTGTTAAACAATCTTTTTTGGCGATTTTTGTAACTCTGTTCCACCATTTTAATAAAGAGTTGTATGTGTTGCTGTTTATGATTCCGTTTGAGTAAGCGCTAGCTGGGAGTCAATCTTGATTGCTAAGAGGGCCCCTCATCAACCATAGGTTTTCTTTTGTTGTTTTCATTATTTTTCTTTGTAGCTAATTCAGTTTTGATTTCTAGTTTTTTTTATTTCATTAAGTTACTGTAAATGTTTATTTCATTTGCTTTCTGTAATGCATTTTATTTCCAGAATTAAATAGCTAGATTGGGCACATAGTTGTTTTCTATTTGTTTCTGTCATTTCATTTCCAGCTTATTATTTAGTTTTGTTGATAAGAAAATAGACTAGATTGTTTTTATCAATTTAAATAGGTTAAGTTCTGTTTATTTCTTTCCTGTTATAAGTTTATGCAATTTAAATTCTAGTTTGTTTATTAATATGCAATGATTTTCTTATTTTCATGTATTTGTATTTGTTTATTTCACTGTTAAATATGATGATTAAATAGGTTTATTTATTTTCCTTATGCATTGTCTTTACATGTGCATGAAATCAACTGATAATTAGGTCATTTAGGCATTTTTACTATTTTCTGTATTTAGCCTTTCATTCGGACCGTGTGTTTGGACTGTCATTCAGACCTTCCTTCCAGACTGTCGTCCAACCTTCCATCCGACCTTTAGCATTCCTAGTTTCATTTTAAACCTATTTTCAGTTTTATTTCTTTGGCTTCTTGATTATGCTCTGATTATAGTCATTAGATAATGGTTATGTTTTTATTTGAACCGTAGATTAGATTGTTTAAAGTATTTACTAAGTTTTATCCTTAGTTTTCCTCTTTTCAATCCATGCTTTGAGTTATGATTTGTGGTTTTGTTTCTTTTGGTCTCCGATTTTCTTCTTTAATACCACTGTAATGTTTTGAAATTATATTATTGGTTTAGTTTGATCTATTTCTTTGTATATGGAATTTTAGGGTTAGGTGTGTTAATTGCTAGTATACTAGTACCTTGTAAATTGATCATAGTGATAAGACCTATTCCTTTCACTGTGTGATTATTGAAGAGACTTGTAGAAAATAACGTAAAATTATCTTTATTAAGTTTTCTACTTGCTTTTCTTATTTAGTTTTCCTTATTAAGTTTTCTACTTGTTTCTCTTACTTAGTTTCCCATTCACTTATTTAAGTTTTCTTTGCATCATAGCCTTTTAAGTAGTTGTTGGTAGTATNTTAGTTGTTGTACTTGCATTTCCAAATGTACACTTTCTTTGCTTAGTTAGTTTTTGAAGTCACTAAATAGACTTTGTCATAAAAAGTAGTGATTGTATTATCATTTTAGAATAGTATGATATTATCCTATTTTGATGCTTTGTTCTAGTTCAATCACATTAATGATTAGATTCTTAGGAGTTTGACTCAGTTTTTCATTTTGAAATATCTTTCGATCTTTTGTTTGTTAAAATATTTCTACAACACCCTAGGAACCCCTCTACCTTTGCATATATTTTGTAGCAACTCTAAGTCTACCAACCCTGGTCGATAGTTAAATATTAGGTGTATTAATCTAGTCGATATAACACTCAACATTTTTGGCATCGTTGCCGGGGAGTTGTTCTGTAAGGTAGAAAAAATAGAATTTGCTTATAAATTTTAGTGATAGGTTGGTGGTGGAGGAGCGGTAAGACAATAGGTAAGAACCTGCACATCTGTTTTAATAGGAACCCCCAAACCCAGCAGTAGTAGTAGTCTATGTTTTCCTTTAGTTTAGTTTTTCATGTACAGAGTCTAGGATAGATAGGTTTCCTTTATGTTACATAGCAAAGGGGAAGGGGAGACGGTAAGATGCAAATACGACTTCACTATAGAATTTCCATAGTATGACAGCCCGATGCATCAACTTTAGTGGTTCTCCCCAAAGCCTTATTGTCCCTTTTTCACACAAGTGTGTGTACTTTACGCAAAGTTTGATTTATTTCCCTTAAGCACACTTTTCTTTTCGCAGACGTAGATATTTTAGTTTTTCATAAGTTCAATTTGATGTACGTGTGCCTTTAGGTAATTTAATTTTGTACAATTTACTCGTATGTGAGTATAGGACTTATTTTACAATTAAATCATTGAGTGGTGTTGTAAGCACCACCCACCCTGCTGACAAACTGGAAGGAACATTTGAAAGGGGAGATCTAAAACAACACATGGACAACTATTTATATTGTGGGAAGATATGGTAGGATAGAAGGATGAAGAAGTTGTTACCTTTGAATTCCCTATTAGAGATCCAGGAGGAGTGGCACAAATACAGTACGTTCCCCCATCCATTTTTCCAAATTTTCACGGACTAGAGAATGAAGACCCTAATGAATTTTTAATTCAATTGGAAATACTATGTAGAGCATATAATGTTCAAAGTACGAATTTTTTCCCTCTTACTTTGAAAGGAGAATCCCTCCGATGGTTCATAAGCCTAGGTGGGAATTGCATTCAAACTTGGGAAGACATGAAACATCTGTTCTTGAAAAGATACCAAGATTATTACAGGGTCAATGAGGAAATTTTTGAAATAACACAGGGAGAAGAAGAAACTTTGGAAAATTATGTCGAACGCTTTCAATACAACCTTCAGAGATCAAAACTAATACAGTCAGGGAAGGATACCTTGAAAAAACTTTTACTCAAAGGCATACAAAATGAATATTTAGAAATTTTAAATCTGATGGGAACAGGTGATGTATTTAAGTTATCATATGATAATGTTTGTGAATTATGTAGAAGGTATTCAAGAGGAAAATTCAAGATTAATAAGAATATAACCTCTTCTCAGCCTCATCTTAACCCCTGTTCACAAATCATTTCTGTCCCATCTTATGATCATAGGGATCCTCTCTCTTATGATGCAACACTTCCTATTCTACAAGATTTTCAACAACATCCTATTTACCCAACAGGATCAAGCACACAAGCCAGTCAATTGTACTTTCCACAATCACCTTCTCATAAATCTCCTCTATGCCCTACGCATATTCCTGTTCAATTTATTCCACATTCTAACAATAATAAAGCAGTACAATATGCTTACAGTGTTGCACTGCAACATTTACCCACCTCACCTACCTCACCAACATTATTACAAGAAATTCATACGAGACTTGGAGAGGTGGTCGATCTAGGAGTCATAGACAATACGGAAGAAAATTAAGTTTCTACTTGGCCTTTTCCACAAGAAGATAAGATCGACATGGAATGCATCTCAATTGATGAGGGATAGAAATTAGAACCTGAATATTCCCCATCACCAAACTCAGATTCTGTATGCATTCTAGGGTTTAATGAAAGACCTCATGACATAACAAATGAAGGAGAGAATCTAGAATACATAAGTCACATAGAAATATGGTTCCAAGAGGCAACCAAGCCACGGTACCATCCCCTCCTTCAATGATTATCGCTGCTAAATCAAACAGGTTGCTTGGTTCTTCATATCTAGACAATCACTATAATATTTTTCTTGTATGTGGATAAAGGTATATTTCTAATTTTGTTTCGAACCTAGTTACATTGGAAGAATTCATACACTTGAATATAATTGTTTTCTCTCTTTCTAAGTAGAATAGGATATTATGTAAATATGTTTTTGTTTTATCAAATAAATAAGAGTCGTTTCTAATGAATTGTTTGCAGGAGACTCTTTATGAATAAATATGAATCATCTAACAAGTGGTTTTGTAGTCTAATTACAAGAATTTGATCTATAAGCAGCACATGGAGTATTATTTGGAATATAGAAGTACACTAAAACACTTATAAGGTATCTTAACCATTCTTGGAGTACTTTTGAAAATTACAACTTATAGTGACAATTAAAATAATTCCTTGTATATCATTCTTAACCGTTTCTTTTATGATTCAAATAGTTTTGGTATTTTGATTCAGACATGTATATTTTTGATTTTCTATTATGGACAGTTGCTTGACAGACCTACTTTCATTATCGTATTTTTCACAATCTCATCTTACAACTATGGATTACTAGTTCATCCTATACTTGTTATCAAAACTTGTTTCTTAAGTATATTTTTTGTGATAACTCGGGAGTAGGTGGAATTTTTGTCCATGGGGAACATTACTTTCTTTTATGAAGAAGAAGGATTGTAAGTCCAAAGAACAACTTTAAGTTATTCTCTTTTGACATGATCTATGATTATGGCCATTATGAAAAATTACTTTTAAGTTAAAAAAAAAAACAAATTATGTTTTTAGTAGGACTTAGCACGCTCTAGTACCAATCGGATTCCATATATTTAAAATATCATTATACAAGGCAAACCCGTTGGGGTATTGAATAGGCCTGCTGGCAGCGGGTCAGTGCTAAGTAAAAACTTAAAACAAGGAAGCTTGATAAATGAAAGTAAACCCATCGGGGTACTAAACGAGCTTGCTGGTAGCGGGACTATGCTTGCATGGTACCAAGATAAACCCATCGGGGTACTGAACAGGCCTACTAGCAGCAGGGCAATATTGGATAAAAGAGATCTAGTTAATGTACCACTATGCACATGATTCGTAGAATAATGATAATATGAAGAAAAATTTTCAAATTTTATGAATAATATGTTAAGGCCAATTGTTTATAATGTCATTTGAGAATTGTTGTAAGTTGGGCTTGGGATCGGTCATCTAATTCAACAAATACCTAGGATGTCATTATCCTAGAAATGGAACCCATAGCTATAAATATCACACACTTCGAGGTAAACTAAAAATATCTTATGATGACAAGATATCTTTAACATAAGGCATGGATGACTAGCTTTTCCTATGGCATTCTTTCAATTATATTATCAAAGTGGTCTTTCTAAGAACCGTTCTATTTTTTATGAATATACATATCTGAATCATTTCCATTTACTAGTTAGTTTTTCTTTTTACAAAATAATAAAACAACATGCTAGTACTTTTTATTATCTGGAACAATCTATTCTTCTCTCTTGTATGGCTTGGGGACACGCCATATCTTTGGTTTGGGGGAGGATTAGGGAGTTTCGTCTGCTTTTATCTATTATTATTTATGACAAAACTGTTTATCTATGACAAAATGATAAGTTTTTTCAGGATCCGTGGAATTTATAGCATGGAGCATATTCTTACAGAAAATCAATATGGAGGACTATATGAAGGATAATCCAAATGAAATACCACATGACGATCCCAATAAAACTTGGTGATATTATAGCATTTATGACCAAAATTTGCTACCAAATTTTGTTTTTTGACAAATAGTTTTTACCTCCATGTGAATACTTTGACCTTAAAAGTTTTGTTTAATTATCATTTCACTCTTACTAACCCTATCCTTTTACCCAATCATGCATGTAAATTATCAAATGACCGATTTTCTTGTTGATCAATCTTATCAAAAATGCGATTTATGTTATACGTTCAACCTATCCAAAGTTTACTTTGGATATGGTTGAACTAATTACAAAACTTATGAACTCATTCATGCACATGCACACATCTCGAAGTTCGCAATGATAGAATGATCTCTTAAACTGATTAAACTTCTTGTTAGCCCAATTTTTCACTATCATTACTTCTATAGAGCTGTTTGATATGAAAGATATGTTATAAGGCTGAAGTTTAAATTACCTTTCTTCCTAAAATTTTCTTTCTTTTGCTTAGTGGGACCTGGCATTTCTCTGGTTTGGGGGAATGTTGAGCCTCATTTTGTTATCATTTTTGGCAAGTAAATAACATATTTAAACACATGTTTTTTCATCATTTTGAACATTTTATGTCACACAGATCATTATTCAGCACGAGGTAAGAACAAATTTAATGTTTATACAAATTTGGTTATTAATATCATTTTTATGATTCTATTAACTCAAAATTTATATTATTAAACCACATTTGATGTATTAACTAACTTATATCTTTGTTTGCAGATTTCATTATCCTTTGGGATAAATTTATAAACAATAAGCATTCAGCTTACCATTCAGCCTGATCTATGCAACCACTATCTAGCTGATCATCCAGCTTATGACGCAGCTCATCACACAACTCGTTGTCCATCTTTTCGTCCAGCTCGTTAATTAGGTTGTGCACTATCCATAACCAATTTCAGGCATTTAATGTTGAAACAACCTACAAACAAACTTATTATCCACATGTCTGGGTAATGAAGCTATGTTCTAAACAATTCGCTAGCCTGCAATCTACTTTGCTTGCCACCACAACAACAATTCATGCGTTTGAAGGGTTTCCACCACGTCACCAGCCCATGCACTTAAATAATGAACAACCTGCATTCTATAGGATTATTGCTGTCACGATGCTGTTGCTCAACACCTACCACCAGTCTGCACATTTAAAGGAATGGAACGATCTTGTTCTAGAAGATCACTATCGTGTATGCTGCTTGTGCTCAACACCACGATAAAGGAGGAGCCTATACACCACGATCACGCTGAAGAAGAACAAACTCGCATTGAAGGAGGCAACTGCTCATGTGCTGGCCTGTAAACAATTATTTCCTTTTATGATCGGCTAAATTTAGAGAGTAGTCAAACACTAAAGGGTCGACTTGCTCAATCTCTTGAAAACAATATAAATACCAACCTCTGCGCGAGTGTTGGTAGTTGTTCATTTAATTTGTTAAACAATTGTTTTTGGAGAGTTTTGTAACTATGTTCCATCATTTTAATAAAGAGCTGTATGCGTTGCTGTTTATGATTCCATTTGAGTAAGCGCTAGCCGAAAGTCACCCCTGATTGCTGAGAGGACCCGCCATCAACCAGAGGTTTGCTTTTGTTGTTTTCATTATTTTTCTTTGTAGTTAATTTAGTTTTGATTTCTAGTTTGTTTATTTCATTAAGTTAATATAAATGTTTATTTCATTTGCTTTTTGTAATGCATTTTATTTCCAGAATTAAATAGCTAGATTGCGCGCATAGTTGTTTTCTATTTTTTTTCTGTCATTTAATTTCCATCTTATTATTTAGTTTTGTTCATAAGAAGATAAGGTAGATTGTTTTTATCAATTTAAACAGATTAAGTTATGTGTATTTCTTTCCTGTTATAAGTTTATGCAATTTAAATTCCAATTTGTTTATTAATATGCAATGATTTTCTTATTTTCATGTATTTGTATTTGTTTATTTCACTGTTAAATATGATGATTAAATAGGTTTATTTATTTTCATTATGCATTGTATTTACATGTGCATGGAATCAGCTGACAATTAGGTCATTTAGGCATTTTTACTGTTTTCTGTATTCAGCCTTTCATTCAGACTGTGTGCTTGGACTGTCATTCGGACCTTCCTTCTAAACTATCGTCCAGCCTTCCATCCGACCTTTAGCATTCCTAGTTTCATTTTAAACCTGTTTTCAGTTCTATTTCTTTGGCTTCTTGATTATGCTCTAATTGTAGTCATTAGATAATGGTTATGTTTTTATTTGAACTGTGGATTATATTGTTTAAAGTATTTACTAAGTTTTATCCTTAGTTTTCCTCTTTTCAATCCATGCTTTGAGTTATGCTTTGTGGTTTTGTTTCTTTTGGTCTCCGATTTTCTTCTTTAATACTGCAGTAATGTTTTGAAATTATATTATTGGTTTAGTTTGATCTATTTCTTTGTATATGGATTTTTAGGGTTAGGTGTGTTAATTGCTATTATACTAGTACCTTGTAAATTGATCATAGTGATAAGACCTATTCCTTTCACTGTGTGATTATTGAAGAGATTTGTAGAAAAGAACTTAAAATTATATTTATTAAGTTTTCTACTTTCTTTTCTTATTTAGTTTTCTTTATTAAGTTTTCTACTTGTTTCTCTTAGTTTCCCATTCACTTATTTAAGTTTTCTTTGCATCATAGCCTTTTAAGTAGTTGTTGATAGTATCCTTTTTAGTTAGGAGTTATTTGTTTATAAATTATTTAGTTGTTGTACTTGCATTTCCAAATGTACACTTTCTTTACTTATTTAGTTTTTGAAGTCACTAAATAGACTTTGTCATAAAAAGTAGTGATTGTATTCTCATTTTAGAATAGTCTGATATTTTCCTAGTTTGATGCTTTGTTCTAGTTCAATCACATTAATGATTAGATTCTTAGGAGTTTGACTCTGTTTTTCATTTTGAAAGATCTTCTGATCTTTTGTTTGTTAAAATATTTCTACAACACCCTAGGAACCCCTCTACCTTTGCATATATTTTGTAGCAACTCTAAGTCTACCAACCCTGGTCGATAATTAAATATTAGGTGTATTAATCTAGTCGATGTAACACTCAACATTTTTGGCGCCGTTGCCGGGGAGTTGTTCTGTAAGGTAGAAAAAATAGAATTTTCTTATAAATTTTAGTGATAGGTTGGTGGTGGGGGAGCGGTAAGACAATAGGTAAGAACCTGCACATCTGTTTTAATAGGAACCCCCAAACCCAGCAGTAGTAGTAGTCTATGTTTTCCTTTGGTTCTTTTGGTTGGATATTTGTGGTTGCAATGGTAGCACTGGGTTTTTGGTTGATGATCCACTTTACCTTATCTATATCTAACTCATATTCCAAGATAAATTCTAAATTTGAATCTTTTAGCTTGGCTAACAATCATTCCTTTGAGCGAGATTCATCAATGTTGTTCCAAGATCTTTTGTGGAACTCACACCACTTTCTAATGTCCTTATTCAACTTCTCATTACCATTCTTTTCCTACAACTTGGGTTGGTTGTACTAAAGTTGGATACCCTTTCTCTATCCTTTGTTCTATGAGTCAGAGCTTCCCTTACCATTCTTTTTTTTATGGCATATTTGTCTCTCCTAGTAATTGTCCGAACAATATTTGACATGGGGAAGGGACTTAAGGAATGCAAAGGTGATTTTGTTACTGTCACACTTCCAAAATGACTTCTTTTTGAAGGTATATTTTCCACCATTGGAATTTGTTGAAGGATTTTGGTGAAATTATCCATTATCTCATTCTCTTTGATGCAAGGGATTCCTTTAGCAAAAACTTGATAAGATCTCTAGCTCTATCATATTTCTTTTATTCTATCATGGGAGACCATTTGGGATAGTGAGAGTGATGACCCCCAATATTATTTAGTTTAATACCCAACTCTGTATACCCTAACTTCATTAAGGACATGCATGAAAAAAAAAAATAGTTAAGATACCGGTGATATGGATTATGCAAAGAATGAAATGAAAGAAAAAATATAATTGGAAACACACACATAGATGTTGCGAAGACCATAGTAATACAATGAAACCCAACTTTTATTAATGAATAAAATGGAAAAATATTTCGAAATGCAAAGAAATACAAACTAACTGAGATTAGTGGTAGCTTATATTTGAAGAAAGATGTGTAAACTGTGCTCATTTTGAAAGAATACAATACGAGAGGCTAAATTATATTTTAACATAAAGTATGATGCCCTAAGATGCAAAAAATATAAAGATCCAAAATTCTAACCTTGAGAAAGGATGTGGCAAATGGAATGTGAACCTGGAGGACACTAGTTGATATGTCAACCGTCCTAATGGAACAAATTTTGCATACAAACTCTGTCTAGAGAATTTATTGGAATAGTATAAAGATTATTCTATGCTATATGTGTTTATTAGGCTACATAATCAAATATTTGTGGCTTAATCCAACTATAAAAAAGCAAGGGAAATCCCCCAAAAACATGTCAAAATTTTGAGACTTGGAAATTTGTAGTAAAACTACCAATATGTGGAGCCATTACAAGTTAGTACAACAAGTGGGTGGCTACTAGTATCCACCTATATCATTTAATTTTGTTTGGCTTGTGTAGAGAGACATGAACACATAGTCACCTGGGTGAAGTGGGTTGACAATCGTTGGAGTTCATTTGGTTATCTTGTTTGGTGTCACCTATGTCAAGAGCTTTTCCTTGGGGTTTCCTTCAATGTTTTTGGAGATCCACGAACATGGATGGATACTATACACATCAACTATGTTTATGTTAAGGGATTTGCATCGTAGGGTTATGGTGGTTATCTTCTTTTATTCTACTCACTTCTAGTTTTGTCATCTTTTTCCCTTGGGGTCATGGGTTTCCTGCATTAATTTGGGGAATATTTTTGTCTTAGGTTTCCTTTGGGATTCGTGGAGAGTTGTGGATGCACATTGATAGTGCATGCTATTGCATGTTTATTATGTATGTGTTTTAGTGTTCTAAATAGAAGTCTATGGTGGTTATAATCTTTTGTTATCTTTTCCTATGCTTATATCCACTTTATGGTATTTATGTTATGGGATTCCTATGTTGTTAATTGGGTCATTGGTGGTGGGTATAATGTGTAACTTGTTTTGGGTAGGGATTTTATTGTTGTCAACCCATCCTGGTGTTTAGTTTCTATTTTCATTCAAGTGTCTACACATAGTGGTGTTTCATATATATTTCTTAGAATCCATGTGGTTAGCTTGGAATTAACCACATAAGTAGAGTGGAATTTATGAAATGGGAGTGTCCATGGGGATGGGTCATTTTTTAATGTCCCATTTTTAGAATTTTGGATAAAATTACAAATTGGGAAAAAATTGAGCTTAACTAGTCATGAGTCTAGAGGGTTCCAACTTTCACCATGGTCCCGAATTTGAAATGTAAGGGTATGGTTAGTATTATAACATCCAAATATGGTATATGGAAACTTTTTATCATACTTTATACCTCTAAAAATGTTTTTGGTTAAGGTGAAACAATTCAATTTTACTAGGAAATTGTGTTCAAATCCCCCCAAGGGTGATGGCCAAACTAGCTCACCAAATCAAGTACGACCCTCCCAAATTTCAGAACAGAGTATGGGAATGAGTATCAGACATAAATTAATATCCTTAATCATGTTTATTAATTTCTGCAAATGGCTTATGATCTGCAACATTTTTAGGGTAACTTTCGTAGAAATTGCCCAAGGGAAATTACATTACTAGCTAGACTTTGACATAGGAAAGGTAGAATATGTGGCTCTGTGAGTTATATGAAACATGGTGGTAATATATGGAATAAAAATTTATTCCCCAGTAGTACAAAACTAAAATGGAAACCCTCCCACAAATATGATACAATACTCCTCCAAGATTGAAGCCAAAGTCAAGGAAACTAGTGATTCAATGGCATGGGAATGCAAGCTTTTCACACGATTTTATTGGATTTAGAAACACAGAGGGTATGGAAATGAAATTATAGAGTAATAAATCATATATTTCTGTAACAAAATCTTCAAACTCATATATTAACTCTCATACAAATTTGGTATAAAACTATTTCAAGATTGAAGCTAAAATCCATGAAGACTAGTGATACAAGGAGATGAGTATGCAAGCTTTTCATACATGTATTTCAGATATTTATATTTACAGAGAATGTGGACATAATATTACAGATCCATGCATCATATATTTCTTCCCCATCATCATAAAACTCATATAAATTCCCTCATACAAATCTGATATAAAGCTACTTCAATATTGAAGCCAAATCCATGAAAACTAGTTATTCAAGAACATGGGAATGCGAGTCTCTAACATGTGTATTCTTGATATTTAGACTTAAAGAGAATATGGAAATTATATTAAATATCCATACATCATAAATCAAATCTTGGGAATCAAATATCCTCAGCAAGGTGCAATTAATCACTCCAACAAGTACGCCATCAAATGTGAGTGTGGGAGAATGGAGAAGAAGGAATGAGAGAATAGGGAGATAGATGAGAATTAGACTATATGGACCTTCAAAATACAAATAAAAATCCTTAATTAATCTCCAATTATAGGTATTAATGGTCTCTACATCAACCAACTTGGAAACGAATCCAAATCCCTCGAAATTGGTTCTCAAGCAGGGAGAGTGAACACTCACTGTGCAATGGGAAAGAAAAAGCTCTCCAAAATGACAAAGGACAGTTAAAAAATGATAAAAATATATTCTCATTCCTCATGAAATCACTTTCTTAAATTCATGAGGCCTCCTAAGGTCTAATTCCCCTCCATGGGCTTCCTCCAACTCATATTAGTGGATGAGTTACTCATATGACACTTGTCTTCCTCTTCATGCTCCAATTCTTTCCCCAATTCAAATGGCTGCCTCCAAATCCCAAATTAGACCTCGTGGTGGTTATTTTTAGAACTTTAATTTCATATTTGTCATATTCCAGCAATCAGGTCCGAATTTGTCATACTTGTCATAGAATCTTCCTTCATTTGTTGTCCTAGTGCATGTAATCTCCTTCTAAGTGGCACACATTGTCTTCTAGTCTCTTTCTCTTCCATGGGAGTTACTCTCCTTTACCAATTCAAATTCCTTGAATCATTATATCATATTTGAAACCACATCAGCATCCAATAACTTTACATTACCCATGTGTTTGAATTTGGATGAAGATCATGCCAAGTGTGCGGGAAATCTACTCATCAAAGGCTCCACAAGCTTCCAAGTGTCTCCATGAATATATGCCACCTTATTTTCTTAGAATTTATCATTTATGTGACCAATTTAAATGTTAATATGATAAAATAAATTCCTTTTGGTTCCCATATCCCCTTATTAGAAAATTTATGTCTCCATCTCAACCTAGGGAACTAGTAGGTCAGTGAAACATTATTTGCAAGTAGTCTTATTTGGAAATTATTTAATTGGGGACATGAATTTCCTCCCCACTCAATATCACTTGTCCTCAAGCAATTCCAAGTCTGGATGCTGCAAAATTTGTTCATATTCCCAAGTGGAATCCTCATTTGGTACTCCTTCCTTTGCACCGAGTGCTCTCTTATGGTTCTGCTCATTAATTTACTTTAGCTGCACTTTGAGTAGTGGCACTCATGTACTACAATTTGAGTAGTGGAACTCATGTACTACAATGTTGTGTTCCCAAAAGTAAAGAGATGTGTGTTTTTCATATTGATATATCCTGTAACATCACCACTAACACCAAAAGGATTAATCAAATCCATAAAACAAAATTTTCACAAATAATCTTTACCTCCATATTTTGGAAACCTTTTCTGACCTTCCACCCCTTTTTTCCTTTTGTATAACTCTTTGAAGTTGGTAATGAGCTACCAAACTATGAGTTTATTAATATTCCAAGAAAATTTCAGAGAGGAACCACCATGCTTGCTGTTGCACTACTCTGATTACAATCATCTTCTCAAGTGGTGACTAAATCTCCAATGTTGCTTGCTACCCCCAAAATTGAAACCAATGAGACAAAAATGATCCCAAGGTCCCATATGATCCTGATACATGCATGGTGTGAAATGTTTATGATGAAATGCCATGAACACCAAGCATGTGAAAATTTAATCCATCTCTCAAAAGGTATCCCACATAGGAAACTGGAACATTGCTCTGCAAAGATGAACTCAAACAATTGAAGGTTGATTTGCTTTCTCGAACGAAAAATCAGACTATTACTCCAAGTGAGATGAAACCAAGCAATACCAGGATGCCATTTCTTATATTGCACCCTTACAAACATCATGAGTATAAAATATAGATCATGAAAGCACATAACAATATCATACAAATTTACATCAATAAGGTACCTCATCAAAGAATCATGAAAGTGCTTGTACATCCAAGTAAGTAGATCATCATGTATCCCATACACAAAAGCATCACATTTTATATCATATCTGCCCCAATGACATAGGTGAGGATCCCATGTCCCATAATTCTGCTCCAAAATAATATAATGTGCATCAAGATAATAAAACATGTGTTCTTTCATCCAAGAGGTGGATGAAGAGCCTCCACCAAAATCTGAACCAATAAGGAGCAAAGAAAAGATGAAGACTTAAAGTGGTTCCAAGAAGTCTCATCAATACACCCATGAATATGTATATCAGCATGAAATAAAAAAAAGATGTTTCTTCCAACAATAATGTTCTTCAATCATATATCTCTTCACCCAAGTGTGAGATGAAGTTCCTCCAACATCAAATGGACTAGGCAAGGAGCAACGAAAATCATGAGTCTCCAAGTGTATCAAGTGAATACCATAGGTGCATCCATGTAGATGTGTATCATTGTAATGTAACAAGATATTATACTGCAAATGTAAAGAAGACAGTTCTCTAATATTGTCATCATCAAAAGGAGAGATAGAAAGTCCATACTCTTCATGTGGCACCATAAAAAAGAAACCTTTCACCCATACTTCATTAGGATGAATGCTGCAAAATTTGGAAGTGTAGGATGTAGGAGAAAGAACCAACTCACCCAAATGATCAAAAACTGAAAAATTTTCATCATGTGAAGGATCCATAGGGGTAGGATTATGCACCTCCCATAAAAATGCAAAACTTTCCTCATGGGTTGGTTCCAAGGTGGTGGAATCATGCACTTCTTCAAAAAGTGTGTAACTATTTTCAAGAGGAAACTCAAGTTCCTATTCCACCACAATAAGTGATTGGATATTATCAAGATCATCTTCAAAGACATCAAGAACCTGCAATTTTTCATGTTTCTCATGATCCATGATGTCATGAGAATCCTCCAACCAATCTACCATATTGCAATCTGAAACATAGGAGGAAGAACAAGTATCTTGCAACCTCTCAAGAAGTTGCTCATTTTGAATTTTGAGCTTATGAATATCTTTATTATTCTTCAAGTAGGCTTCATGTAACCATTCAATATGCTCAATTACATTGTTTCTATAAAAATAAAAATAAAAACATGAAATTACCTTTGATGTTGCACATTGCTCTTTGAATCTTCTCCATGTATTCAAGGAAAGATGGCTCCTCCAATGAGTAAACCTTACAACAAAAATTTGATATCAATGATTGATTTGCATGGAGTATGCTAAGGGAATTATGGATATCCCTTTCACTCATATTCAAAGACCCTTCAATGAAGGATGGATCATGAGACTAGACCTCCTCTTCTTCTTTTTGCTTGATTTGATCAACTTCTTGAAGCACAAGTGGTGATGGAGAAGTTGATCTTGGTTCTTCATTATTTGTCACAAGGTATTCATATTAATTCTTATGAAAAATTTGTATTGCAGTAACATTTTCAAATCTGATCTCTATGTCACCAACATAGATTTATGAGCACCCATCATCAGGTACTCCTTCATAGTTCGAGCATCCATCAGTCACGATGCCCTTTGGTCCATATCCTCAGTAGAATGTGTCTCGGAATGATATTATACATATTCAAGGGAATATTATTCATTCTCATGTGATTCTTCCTCATCCCTTTTAAAGTCACTTGGGAGTCAATTTCGATCCCCGTAATGTAATGCTTTTTCTGTTTCACCACCCATAGAACTTGGTGGCTCCTTGGTCTCCTCCCTACTTGTGGATTGCGTATTGTTCCTTAATGGGTTCAAATTTGAATTATTGTTCCTATATCCATTCAACCAATCATCAAAGTATTCAAAATTAATGGTCTTATGTGTCTCTCCATGATGGAAACTTCTACTATCCCCTCCTACCAGCTTACCCCTAAGTTGGCTAGCCATCAATTTGAATCCTTGCATGAGTTGCTTGGTTGTATAATCAAAATATGAATTAATGAGTTTATTAAATTCATCCTTATAATCCATAACTTCAATAGGTTCCAAGACCATTCTCTGATACCACTGTAATGCCCCTTTTTGGAATTTTGGAGAAAATTACAAATTGGGAAAAATTCGAGCTTAACTAGTCATGACTCTAGAGGGTTCTAAATTTTACCAAATGGTCCCGAATTTGAAATATAAGGGTATGGTGAGTATTATAAAATAAAAATATTGTATATGGAAATTTTTTATCAGAGTTTATACCTCTAAAAACATGTTTTGGGTTAAGGTGAAACAATGCAATTTTACTAGGAAATTGTGTTCAAAACTCCCCAAGGGTGATGGCCAAAATAACTCTCCAAATCAAGTACGAACCTCCAAAATTTAAGAACAGAGTATGGGAATGAGTATAAAACATAAATTAACGTAATTAATAATGTTTACTAAGTTCTTTAAATGGCTTATGATCTGAAACATTTGTAGGGTAACTTCCGTAGAAATTGCCGAAGGGAAATTGCATTACTAGCTAGACTTTGACATAGGAAAGGTAGAATATATGGTTCCGATAGTAATATGAAACATGGTGGTAATATATGGAATAAAAATATATTCCCAAACATTATAAAAATAAAATAATAACTCTCCCATAAATCTGATACAATACTCCTCCAATATTGAAGCCAAAGTCATGGAAACTAATGATTCAATGGCATGGGAATGCAAGCTTTTCACACCTGAGTTTCTTGGATTTCAACCCATAGAGTATATGGAAATGAAATTACAGAGTAATAAATCATATATTTATGTAAAAACATCTTCAAACTCATATAATAACTCTCATACAAATCTGGTATAAAACTACTTCAAGATTGAAGCCAAAATCCATGAAGACTAGTGATACAAGGGCATGGGTATGCAAGCTTTTCATACATGCATTTCAGATATATAAAGTTACAGAGAATGTGGAAATAATATTACAGAGACATACCATATATATTTCTTCCCCATCATCATCAAACACATAAATTTCCTCATACAAATCTGATATAAAGCTACTTCAATATTGAAGCCAAATCCATGAAAACTAGTTATTTAAGAACATGGGAATGTGAGTCTCTAACATGTGTATTCTTGGTATTTAGACTTAAAAATAATATGGAAATGATATTATAGATTAATAAATAATAAATAAAATCTTGGGAATCAAATATCCTCAACAAGGAATAAGAATCACTCCAACAAGTGCGCCATCAAATGTGAGTGTGGGGCAATGGAGAATAAGGAATGAGAGAATAGGGAGATAGATGAAAATTAGACTATATGGACCTTCAACCTGAAACTAAAACTCCTTAATTAAGCTCCAATGAGAGGTATGAATGTCCTCTCCATAAACCAGCTTGGAAAGGAATCCAACTCCCTCGAAATTGGTTCTCAAGCAGGGAGAGTGAACACTCACCATGCAATGGACAAGCAAAATCTCTCCAAAATGTCAAAGTTCAATTAACAAATGATCAAAATATATTATCCTTCCTCATGAAATCCTTTTATTAACTTCATGAGTCCTCCTAAGGTCTAATTTACTTCCATGGGCTTCCTCCAACTCATGTTAGTGGATTGGTAACTCATACGACACTTGTCTTACTCTTCAAGCTCCAATTCTTTCCCCAATTCGAATGGCTGCCTCTAACTCCCAAATTTGACCTCTTGGTGGCTATTTTTAGCCCTGTAATGTCAGATTTGTCATATGTCAGCAATCAGGTCTGAATTTGGATATACATCATATATGTATGTAACAACATCTTCAAACTCATAGAATAACTCTCAAACAAATTTGGTATAAAACTACTTCAAGATTGAAGCCAAAATCCATGAAGACTAGTGATACAAGGCATGGGTATGCAATATTTTCATACATGTATTTTGGATATTTATACTTACAGATCATGTGTACATAATATTAAAGAGACATACATCAAATATTGCTTCCCAATCATCATAAAACTCATATAAATGTCCTCATACAAATCTGATATAAAGCTACTTCAATATTGAAGCCAAATCCATGGAAACTAGTTATTCAAGAACATGGGAATGAAAGTCTCTAACATGTGTATTTTGATATTTTTAATTACAGAGCATATGGAAACGAGATTACAGATCCATACATCGTAATCAAATCTTGGGCATCAACTATCCTCAGCAAGGCGCAATAATCACTCCAACAAGTGCGGCATCAAATGTGAGTGTGGGGGAATGGATAAGAAGGAATGGGAGAATAGTGATATAGATGAGAATTTGACTGTATGGAACTTCAACCTGCAACTAAAACCCATTAATTAAGCTCCAATGAGAGGTATGAATAGACTCTCCATCAACCAACTTGGAAAGGAATACAACTCCCTCAAAATTGGTTCACAAGCAGGGAGAGTGAACACTCACCGTGCAATGGACAAGAAAAAGCTCTCCAAAATTCCAAAGAAAAATTAAAAAATTATCAAAATATATTATCCTTCATCATGAAATCCATTTATTAAATTTTCTAGGCTTCGTAAGGTCAAATTCCCCTCCATGGGATTCCTCCAACTCATCTTAGTGGATTAGTAACTCATATGACACTTGTCTTCCTCTTCATGCTCTAATTCTTTCCCCAATTTGAATGGTTGATATAACTCCAAAATTCGACCTCTTGGTGGCTATTTTTAGCACTGTAGTGTCATATTTTTCATATGTCAGCAATCAGGTCCTAATTTGTCATACTTGTCATAGAATCTTCCATCATTTGTTGTCATAGAGTGCATGGAATATCCTTCCAAGTGTCACACACCGTATTCTAGTTTCTTTCTCTTCCATGGGAGTTAATATCCTTTACCAATTCAAATTCATTGGCTCATTATGTTATATTTGACACCACATAACCCTCCAATAACATTACATTACCCATGTTTTTGAATTTGGATGAAGATCATGCCAAGTGTACGGGAAATCTAGTCACCCAAAGGCTCCACAAGCTTCCAAGTGTCTCCATGAATCCATGCCACCTTATTTTCTTAACATTTATCATTTATGTGACCCATATAAATGTGAATATGGTAAACTAAATTCCTTTTGGGGCCCATATCCTCTTACTACAAAATTAATGTCTCCATCTCAACCTAGGGAACTAGTAGGTTGGTGAAACATTATTTGCAAGTAGTCTTTTTTGGAAAGTATTTAATTGGGGACATGACACATTTGTTGTTTTATTGTTTGTGTGTGGGGAATTAAATTGTTGGTAATTCCATGTGTTTTTTGTGTCACAAGTCACTATGGTATTGTGTGTTTTCTTGTTCACTATTGGATGGTTGTTCACTGAGTTTATGTTGGATACATATTCTATACTTTCGAGGATTGTTTTTGGTTTGTTATGTATTGTTTCAGACAATGGTTTCGACTTATTGTAAACTAATTTTGGTTAAGTGATTAGGGTTGTAATATAATATGGGTTGATGGATTAGGGTTTTATATGTTGTGGAATCACAATGAGAGAGAGAGAGAGAGAGAGAGCAACTCGCATGTAGGTTAGTTTTCGCGGATAAGGGTTTATAGGGTAAATCTATGAGTATACATTGTGTGCATGTGCTATTGTCATTTCTTGTGTTTTATATTTTATTAATATTTCTCTTATTGCACAAGTTTATCAAACTCTTCAAGTGGTATTAGAGTGAGTTTATCAGTTCAAGGCGGGGAGGGGAGGTGCCTTTGTTGCTACGATTTAGCTCATTCTATGAAGATAAATGGTGTTTTTGGTATGTGATAAACCATGTTTGAGTGTGAACTTTGCACATTGAATATTGTGTAAATAAAATGACAAACAATTCAAGAATAAAAATAAAGAAATTTACATCTAGAGCTATGAGTTATGGAAGCTACATATGGAAGACTCTCTTCTTGTAGACATAAATAATGGGTTGTTGTGGATATATTTACAACACCTATTAGTATGTAAAAACAAGATCATGAAAATTCAACAAGAAGTGAGAGAATGACAATTTGACAATGCCTATCATATTCAATGTTGTTGAAAATATCTGGAGAAGACAAATCGAAGAGGTTATTGGATAAGTTTGAGAATTTATATTAGTCAAATTCCATGGTAATCAAGTTATTTATTAAAAAGAAGTTTTATCATCATAGAATGGAGGAGAGTGAGTCCATCATTTAGAATTTAAATTCCTTGTCTCTATTGATATTAAGATGGAGGAAAAAGATAAGCGTATTACCTTGTTATGTTCTTTGCCGAACTCCTAGGATAATATGGTTGTAGAAATTAATAATACTACTCAATTCACATTCAAATTTGAACATGTAGTTGCATCCTCTCTATTGGTGGAAACAAGGAGAAAATCTATGGAGGGTATGGCCAAGGATGTTTTGTTTGTAAGAGGCCATTCCCAAGAGAGAGGAAATATGTCTTCAATGTCAAAATCTAAATATATAAGTATATCTAAGTCCCCATGAAAATATATAAGGAAATGTTGAAAATATGGTAAATTTGAGCATTACAAGAAATATTGACGTCTAACAATGTTGATAAATGTAAGGGATTTAATGATGCCCCTTCCACATAAATGAAAACCTCCATGGAATAAGGAGGTGATGTTCACTTGGAATCTATAGGTACATATGCAAATCATGATGTACAGTTGATTGACTTGGGTGCTTCATTTAATATGACTCCTCACAATGAGTGGTTACGTGAATATGAAAAGTACAATGGAGTTGATGTTTTCCTATGATATGTCTCAACAACCAAAATCATAGGACATGGAATTGTCAAATTGTTGATCAAAGATAGGATTAGAAATATCCCTTAGGTTCTACAAATTTCAGATCTACTAGACAAAAACTTGATATTTATAAGTAAGATGGGTGATTCAAGAGTGCATATTGTATTTAAAAAGTACACATGCAAGATCATTCAAGGAGAAATGGTGTTGATTATGTGAGTTCAGATTGGAATTCTTTTCAAGTTTCCAGGGAATAATTTTATGACGGGTGCAATAATTTTTATGTTATCAATGATAACAATGAATAAGTTAGGACCCATACTATCCCCAAAGAGAAGACAATGCCATGGCATCAAAGACTAGGACATATTAGAGAGAAGGGGCTCCAAGCATTACATGGTAAAGGTATGGTTTAAGGTCTTCTCGATTGATCAATAGATATCAATTTATGTGAACATTGTATATATGGTAAACATACTTGGGTGATATTCTCATGTGGTGCTACAAGAGAAAAATGAATCTTGGTTTTGCTACACAACGATGCCTTTGGACATATTCATGTTCCATCACTAGGTAAATCTATGTTGTATGTTTAATCCATAGATGATTTATCAAGAAACATGCGTCTATTTCCTTCAAAAGAAATATTTTATACCATCTTTATAACCAATGAATTTTTTTTTTCAACTTTATTATTCAAAATACTCTTATTCTTGTTTAAAAGATGCACAAAAGCATCACAACCAAGAGCTTTGAGATGTTTAAGAGAGGGTTTTCTACTAGGCCATGCCTCAAGTAGAGTTTTTTCTACTAGCATTGATTTAGATGTTCAATTTACCAAGTAACATGTAGTACACACTACCTTTGTCCATAATTCATGTGATAACCTTGCACCATTGAGCATACTTCTCACCTTTTCCATCAACAATATGTTCATTCTTTCTAGAACTCCATTTTTGTGAGGTGTGTATAGAGTAGTCTTTTTCCTTTCTATTCCACACTTCTTAGAGAATTACTTGAACCCTTTTCCACATAACTCTTTAAATTTACAAAAATATGGTATAAAAGATTATAAACTTTGGAATCCATTAACAAAGAATAATGTTTACTATCGAGATGTAGTATTTAGCAAGGTTTAAGTTGTTTCCAAATGGGAAGTACAACCAAGGTAAGAAGAACCTCAGACAAGAGAGTTTGGGTTGGAGGGTGAATAATCTAACTGAGCAAAAGAAGATGAACTAGAAGACAACAAATCGTATACTCCTTTCTCAAGGAGATCAATTCTAGAAAGAAGCTAAACACAAAGGTATACTCCACTTTATTTCCATTCTAGTTTTGTTCCATCCATTACTAATGATGAACCTATAAGTGTCAGGGAGGAAGTGAATTCAAAGGATAGTAAATTATGGAATAAGTCCATGGTTGAAGAAATGGATGCCTTGGATAAAACTGAGAATTGGAATCTAGTTGTGTTGTTGGATTGAAGATAATCTATTGGTAACAAATGAGTGTTTAATACGAAGTTGAATTCATAAGGTAAGCTAGAGGAGTACAAAGCTAGCCTAGTAGCAAAGGAATATTCATGTGTGGAGGAAATTGATTTTGGAAAGTCTCTTTCTTTTGTTGCTAAATTAATTTCAATAGA
>LPNX010037296.1:24158-44115 GCA_001517045.1 Pseudotsuga menziesii | reverse complement strand
CTATATTACCTTCGGCATTCAACTTCTTCTTAAACACCCATTTACTACTAATAGATTTTCTTCCAGCCAACAACTCAACTAGATCCCAAGTCTTAAAAATCTAATTGAAATTAATTTAGCAACAAAATAAAGAGACTTTCCAAAATCAATTTCCAAATATTTAACATGAAATGTAAACATTTTCATTATGAAAAAAGGATGTGCACAACCATCCAAAACAAAAAGAAACCCTGTCTAAAATATGTTTTCACAAATGATGATACAACCATGACTACAATTACCTTATCTTTGAATTTTTTTTGTGTTTCTTCCTATATTTCACCATGCTATAGGATGGATAAACCTTGATAAACTGTAATTTTAACAAAATACATAAAAACATCAGCAAAAAAACTTGTATCTATGACACTACTTAATCTTTTCTTCCTTGCCTGGAACAAGATTTGATATTGATACTTATTCCATTGGATGCACTCCATTAGCTATTGTCTCCTGGCAGTGGATACACTGTGTTATATTCCCCATTTTTTGAATATCTTCAATGATTCAATCAACATTTGATAGAAGTTCCTTGATACCCCTTTCCATGTCATCTATCCGTGATTCCTGGAAAGACAACTTGCTTAATACGTATCCAATGTCTCTTGAGAGCTCCTATTTCTGTCTGATTCCACTATAGACTACTTCATATACCTTTCTCATGTGAATTTTAAATTCAACTATGCCTCCTTTGATACTTTTCAATCCCTCTATCCACCTGTTTCCTTCACACTTCTCTATCTCATGATTGCTCTGATCTCCTCCAACGAGCACCTGGGAAAGCATTGGATTAAGCCTGAGAAATTTGAAACATAATCCTACTCTCTTTCCTCATTCTTAGTCTCACCTTACTGAATGATACTCTATCCTTTCCATTGATAAAAACCCCTCTCTGCTTCCATTTCGCATGCAGGAGCGGCAGGAAAAATGAACTGGAGTAAATGTCATCGTCCTTCGTTGTGAATGTTTTGATCGATGATCACGTGGGTTTTTGAATGTATCCCTCTATGTATAATCTCTCCAATACATTGAAGTGCATCCTTTTTGATCCTCACATTGATCAGTTAGGAAACTCATGGAACACGTTGATTTTTGGGCCCTTCATTTTTATAGTACACCATTCCTAACTCAAGGCTAGCTCCTTTATTAGCTAGATAATCGATTTCCCATTGTTTTCTCAAAGAACATGCAAGAAACTAATTTCTTTTCCAAATATGATGTGTGATATTATTCTAGCAATTTTTTTACATATGGTATTGCCTTTCCCATTTCCTTTCTGCATCTTTGGTATGAATTGTCTTGAGTCTCCTATTATTTTTACTTTGTCTATATCCAGTTTGGCAATGAGTTAGAGCCCATGCAGAAGAGCCATACACTCGGCTTCATTTTTAGTTTTTGTTCCCAACCCCCATGCAAGAGAATCTACTATATTTCCTCTTGGATCAAATGTTATCCCTCCCTCACATGCCTTCCCTGATTAGCAAAGGTATATTACCATGTGGAGGAAATTGAATTTGGAAAGATGATTTCTCTTATTGCTAAATTAAATTCTATTATATTTATTCTCTATTGTTTTTGTTTTTAATCTTAAAGTATATAATATGGATACGAATACAACATTCCTAAATGGTGATATTGAAGAATAAAACTACATGAAACAACCAGGAGGTTTCATAATGAACATAAAGAAGGAGTTGGTTTATAAGCCTGAGAAGTTCTTGTATGGATTAAAACAATAAGCAAGAATGTTGTTTCAAAATTTTGATACTTATATATTGGGAAGTGGTTTCTCAAGAAGTAAATCTTACCACTACGTGTATTCCAACTTGGTTCATGACGATTTTATTTATTTGGTCTTGTATGTTAATGATATGTTGTTTGTCGAAAACAACAAGAAAATAAACTTGAATGTCAAAGTTCAATCGTCTTCTGTGTTTTATATGAAATATCTTGGAGCTACAAATTTTATTTTGGGCATGGAAATTAAAAGAGATTGAGCACACATTATACTCTACTTGAATAAGAGGAAATATGTTGAGACATTAATGTAGAGTTTTAAATTGTAAGAATGTAAATTGAGACACTAAGAACAACACCCTTATGTGCTTAGGAATTCCCTTCACCCATCCATGGCTCTCTTGGGCGATCCATATCTCCCGTTTGTTCTAGTGTGTGCATAGAAGGAGTCCAATTTGATGTATGTTGTTGGAGAACCACGCCTCAATTTTTGTCTTCTCAAGCATGAAAAAGTAGCATAACTCAAGGGGTAAGGGATCCTAGCTTGCATATACTTTGTGCTCACCTACAACCTTCTATTTTCCCTTACAAATATGTAGCCCTGTTTCTAAATTCGAATTTTTGGGTTATACATAGTCTATGTGTGGTCATAACATCAAAGAGGAGATCTATGTAGTGTATATCTGCATGAGATAATGATAGAATGAGTGTTGAATCTAAGGGATATGAGATAATGGTGAAAAAACAACTGGCATAGCTTATAACCATAGAATAAAATACTCTTCATAGTTTTAGACTGGATTTTGACATGTGACACTCACAAAAGTACATACAAGCCCCATGCTTCAATAACTGCACGAGGTGACATTTCCCACCAACCTCACGCATGCATTTAATGATTGGAAATAGTCAAAAGGATGTTATTGGATCTCTTAAATAACACGGTAGAGTTTGGATGAGTTCTAAGGTTGACACTTGGAAACAAAGGATTTAGTTTCCCATAGATCCCCTTTCCTCTTCCCCTCTGGTGGAATCATAGCCCCTTTAGTTCTCTTTACACAACCATTCTTGGACCATTTTATTATTTATGGAACATAACATGTACATACATTTCGAGTTAGCATGACAAGCCAACCATATCGTCCAAATAAATATTTTTACATCATACACACCTAGCCATTCACTAGTCAGGCCTTGGCCTTGAGCTCCACACTAGGAATTTGTACTAACGTATTTATATCATTTACATAATTTTTATTATATACATTTCAGGTCAAAACTGGGGATAATCACCAGGGTCCTTACCAAGAATCAATTATTGCTCCAAAGAATAAATTATGTGCATAAGTTTTAGGATATGCAAGGGTCATTAAAGGGGTAGAATATATTGATAAGTTATTAGTGGAATTTGAGCTTTTATTAGAAACATAGAAGACTGCATAAACACTTCCTATTCCTACTTATGATCAATATACTCAATTAGATATGTCATCTATGAAAATGAAAATTTTTACCTATCCAACGAGCCATGAAGGAAGAAACATTGTCTGGTTATCAAGTAAAGGCCCCCCTCTTTCATAGAGTGCCTCATCATTAGCCCAAGTGAGACAAAGAAATAAGGGATGAGTACATGTAGCCTTTGAGCATATTCATTTCTTTCTAGATATTCATGGGAGGAGCATAACCAATATCTAATTTTAGTACCACTCCCTTATTTATTGGGACAAGCAGTTATTCCAGTTATCAAGAAAGTAAAATATAAAAGAAGAAATCAATTCGATCTGGGGGGATTGTCATTTTTTGCGTGGAGGAGTGTAAAAACCCTTAATGAATAGAAGATCATAGTCTAAATGTATCATGAGAGTTTTGAATATAGAAATGATTTTTAGTATGTTAATTCACTAGAGATTCACCTTTTCAAATGTGTTAGCCCGTATAAACTTTCATGTGTCACGCATCACCCCATAGTCAATGAGGGTGCATTCCTTGCAGTTCTTGCTTTTCTTGGGATTAAAGGAACTCTTTCATGAGTTTCCTTCTTTTTATTCGATTTTTTTCCACCTAAGTTAGAAATTAAGGCTCAACTCACTAACTAATGGTTAATTTTAGCTCAATTAACTACCTAATTGAACAATTTCAGCTAGTTAAACTTCAGTTTCACATGCATAACCACTTCAGTGAGGTAGTTCTAGGGTTAGTTAACCCTAACGACTCATGCATGGAAATTTTACTCTCCAATGAGGGAACACTTGTTTAATCTTAGGCACAAAAGCACCTTACTAGAGTGTCAAGAGCCTAGTTACACCCTATTAGTAGGGAAAATGTTAAGGATCCATAATTTTTTTAAAGTGTAGAAACATTGGCGAATCTTACTATTTCTTAAATTTCCAACTATAAAATGTTGGGTGATATTTAAAAAAAAGATTCAAATTTATAAGGGTTTTATATAAACAATTTTGGTGATTTTTATAGTATTTTTTCTTATCCCATGGAATTTGCACGAATAAACTTAGAAAAAATGGAAATTAGAAAATCATTTTTTGGAAAAAAGGGTCCAAAATTAATCCATGGGATAAATTTCGCCCCTAAAATTTTCCATGCCTATTAGTTATTGCATGATCATTAATCCTCCCTTAGGAATGTGCACTTGATCATTTAGGGGTAATTATTGAGAGTTTCACTAGAATTAAGCTTGTGCATGTAACTAAGCCTAAAATTGGTTGCCTATACATGAAGTATTGTGCCTTATTGATCAAACATTCATTCATGTACTCTCTTGGATCATTCATTTTTAATAAAGATTACTTGCTTCGGTTATTACTTATATTATTTATCTTCTATCAGGCTTGCTAGTTGTATTACTATTTCATATAACTTCTAGATCAATTGTTGCAAAATTTCACATGGTATCAAAGCCTTGGAGATTCTAAATAAATTGCTTTACAAGTTTGTAGGTGAAGATGATCCAACCAGTAGTTGGAAGGTTTTCAAGCTTCGACAAAGTCTAGCACTTCGACAGCTTCAACTACTATGACTGCCTCGATAGGTTCGCCTCGACAAGTCCACCTCGACAGGTCCTCCTCGACATGTTCACTTTGATAGGTTCACCTCAACATACATCATACCAACATGCCTTGTCAATATCGATGATTATCAAACATCGACAAAATGCCTATGTTTTCCAGTCGTCTGCGACAATTGAACTTCTGAACGATTATAACTTCTTTTGTAACTGGACGTAACGAGTATTCACCCAAGCGTATCAACATCCTATATACCCATGTACACTAATGTATAATACAACATTCTGATTCCTCCATATTTCATGGAGAAGAAGTAATAAATTGGTCCGAGTTCTTGCATATGATCTGTCCGCATACTTCTTGTCGAACTAGTGTATTTCTTTATTTGATGGTTCTTCTTATATGCTTCCTCCATAACAATACTTGACTCATTCAGTCAACTTTTGTCCCTAGCGTGCACCTGGGCACGACCTGGATCATTGGTATCAGAGCAAGATCTTGTGCAAAGCTTAAGTTACATAAGCACTTCTATCGAAGTTATTTAACTTATGCCTATTCAAACATGCTCGCAAACTCAACAAAATAAGCATACACTTCCTTCGAATTTAGAAAATATGGTCGAAGAAGAATACAATAGACATGCAACTGACGAGACATAACAAATCACAGAAAAAGAATTGTCTCGCCAGGGAACCGAAATGTTTTCCCAGTTCAGCGAGATTCTCATGCGAGTCACTTTAAACTCTAGGGAATCCTTGACATGACCTCACTCTGATAAAATCATCCCCTTCAAAGTGCAAATGAATCTAGACATACTGAACCTTGAAGGCAAGATTGACGTTGAATCCATCGACAATTGGGTGCAACAACTAGAATCATACTACGCGGTGAATCAACTCTTCGTGTTGGAGACATTTACCACCATACACACTCTTTTAGGTCAAATTGGCCTAGTTAAACCACTATCCTAAGTATTATTGACATAAATTGACATCAGTGGAGCATTAATTGACATCATCCAGTCACACCCACGCCTACCTTCAGTCAAGGAGGCTAACTTAGCCTTCTCCTACATTCGGGGAGGCTAATTGGAGCACTCCAGGGGTGATCCGGGTGATATTAATGCACCTAGTTGCTAACTGATGGTTATAATTAGTTAACAGGGAAGTGAAGGTGCCTCCTTTCATTTAATTGATTATTTAATGATTAATTAATGAACTAGAGTCAATAGGGGAGCCTTCATCAACTTTTGATGTTCAGTTCAACTTCAGTTAACCTCATCAGGGTTCATTGGAGTCATTGAAGCGCTAGCACTTGATGGTTGGCTTGCTATGACATGTGTCTGATCTCCTTCAATTGAGACTCGGTCATTTATTGCACTTCGAATTTAGTTAGGGCTCAATTGAGTCAATTAGGGTTTTGATCAGTGGTTAACTGGAGTGTTGACTATGGCTTACATTCAGTTAAGATAGACTCACTCATTCAATTCGAATGACATCCTTGAGGATTCAAATTGCTCATTCATTCATGCTTGTAGCATGACATTGTATTGTTAATCATTCATTCTTTATGTGAATACAGAGCGACTACTATTCCTGTAGACCGATTACACCATTTCATGAGTTATTTGTTGATTAATTCTTGATGAGATTGATTCTTTGTTCCTAGATCAATAAATGAGATTAATATGGTATCAGAGATCACAGTGGGATGAATCTCAGATCTCTCAAAAACAAGGATTTTGACATATCTTGCATGAAAATTGAGCAATAGCTCAAAAATCCAGCACTACACCAGAAGCCAAGGCTTACCACTTAATACCCCAAGTAAAGAACTTGTTGATCAAGCTTGCTTGATTGACTATGTTGGGTGTGATAAAAGCCTAAAATGTGCAGGCTGTCTGACCTTACATTGCCCCTTTTGTTTTGATTTGTAGGTTTTAATAGGAACAACTTCAAATGGACTCATCAGTCCCTCTTCTTACCCCATTCACAAGCTATTCAGAATGGAAGTTAAAGATGATTGCATCTCTGAAGAGGCGAGGTCTCTATGAGGTGTCTATTGGACTTGGAAAAGAGTCTTATGAGAATGAGAATGACTAGATAAATGGTGGTGATAGATATTTTGGAGAAATATTTCTGGCCCTTTCTCCTATCTTGCACTACCTTATTGGTTTTGCTGAATACCCAAAGGATCTCTTGACAAAATTGGACAGAACCTTTGGAAAGCACAATGAGGATCATAATAGCACTTTGGAGATTACATCTAGCACCACAAGAGTTCTTTACTCAAAATTCTCAGCCTCTACTCTCTCTGATGAAGTTGTTCAAGATGAAGATGAAGGAGAATCTTCTACACAGTCAATTCAAATTGAAGAAAGTCTCCATGCAGTGACTCCTTCTCCTGATGCTTCAGAAGTTCATGAGATCTCTGATATCTCATCTCCTCATATTCCTGAAACAGAAGAAGACATTTGAATCTCTGATATTGAAGAAAAACACTGCTGCACTTTGTTACAGAGAGAAATTCCTATGGCTTGGGGTACCACAACAGACAGCTTTGACTCCAGAAATCAATCTTTCCCAATATGCAATAGAAATAAAATGTCTAACACTAAAGGATCAGACCTCGTACCTTATTCCAGATGGTTGAAGTAGATCCCCGTTGAGCTTTCCAATCTTCAGCTTGAATTGATATAATACTTCCTCAACAACAAGTAAACAATACAAGCATACTATATATCATGGTGTTAGATCTATTCTAGCATATATAATCAATAATGTAAAAGAATTTGACATATTCCAATGGATACAATATTCAATCAAATACACATCATTGGACAAGGAAAGATAGTTCTTATTAATATAAATCAGAGATTACAAGATAGATACAACCTCTGACGGCACATCTGCGAATCGGAGAAAATGAATCCCCCACTTGGGCCTCCTCCACCTCAATCCTCCATCTCACGATAGCAAGCTCACTAGCAAAGGGAAAGCTTGGGAAGAACACAACAGTGCTCCAAAGGGACAAAGGGATGCAGACTCAAGCATAAATTCCGGCAACAATGGACTATAGTTTCGTTGCTTTCAATATCTCTATATTCCTTCAATGTACCAAGGGGTTCCTTATATAGCTTCATAAGGGATAATGAAGGGTCGAATCTGAGCGATCTCAAGGCATATGGAAGGCCAGGAGTCAAATAAGTCGGATCCATGTCAAGGAAAAGTCCAAAAGGATTTGGACTATGCACCCATCCCGATGTACATGGTTATAGGATTCAAACCCGCGTATGTACGCGGTTATCGAGGAAAAATCCGTGTATATAATCTTTTATATAGTTTTAGGGATGATCAAAGAAACATCAAAGGATAAAATATGGTCCATGGGGTCTAAAGAGTCTGCAGCGGGACAGGGGAAGGCCATACAAAGTGTGATTCACCTAGAGTGGGAAATCCGCTATAACAGATGCCCCCTAATGTGTGAGTTCAGAGGGGTCATACAATGGTTGAAATACATTATAAGTCCATCCCAGAAGTGGAGTGATGAAGGATCCCAAATGGAAGACCAGCCACCCAATCAGCATAGTACAATGATACAACTCTTCATATAACTTCAAGTACATATAGCAGTCCCGGATACATAAGAGTACAATGGCCATGAATAGGCATAATACATGATATCACATATGTGGTCATCACCACGTACAATATACATAGATCAGAATCTCCATGATGAAGATATACAAAGGACCATGATCTCCAAAATGGTTGAAGATATACAATAGATCAAGATCTCCATAGTGGCTGGAAATGTCTGACATACACTGGAATCAAGTCACGAGAGCTGAAATCTCATGAATACTGGCATGATCAAGGAGGTAGCATATAAGAGATGCCACCAGTCTGGAAGGTATTCTACACAAACCGCTATGAGTACATGTCCTACTATGTGAATAGAGGTGTCAAGGTCGAACATAGTAGTCCATCGTCTGATTACCGGTCATTGATGTATACCGTTAACAGATGTGAGATTACCCACCGATAATGATAATGGGAATCAAGGTACTAGAGTGCAAACTAACAAGTGTGAATATATGTGTTGAGTTCGAACACTTGAGAGAATCCATCAATCAGGGGACATTGATGTATTCCCAAGAAACTGTCGATGGCGAGAGAACCTGCCACTGATGGCTGCAAGTCTCAAGGCACTCAAAAGGACTCTAGATTCCAATCCCAGAATAAATGATCTGAAGTTGATGGGATGAAATCTGCTGGAAGGAGGGCATTAAGGCATCCCCCATCATCCAACATGAGGTACTCAGCAAAGCTGTCTAATGTGGAAGGACTCGATCATAAAGTGCACGAATCAGTAACTGTACTGGGAATGGGCGACATGCAAAGTCAAGATAACTGAGGAATGTCTGACACAGGTTTCAAATTCCTTCGAACAAGAGCATAACGGCATATGGTGACTGAATGAAGGCAGCATAGACTCAATATACAAACTGGGACATCTCTGAGACACAGGAGGCATCAACAGAGGCTCCATAGGGACTGGAAGCTTAACCAGTCAGTGGAGATAAACTCAGATAATGAGTACAACTCCTAATTTAAACTATAACCCAACCAATGGATGTGATGTATAGTGCTCTGTTCGAAGGTGACACTACTCGACAGCTGCCAAAAGATAACATCTTTCCTTGTCCGGCTTTTTATTTTTTTTTTATTTTTTTTTGGACTTTTTCAGTTATTTGAAAAGCTTGAAAAAAGAATAAACTAGCTTTATAGTTACAAACTAGGAGGAGATGAGTGTCATAAGGGAAAACAAACTAGTTCCAAGAAGTGGAACATACCTATGCTCAATGCAAGGATACATGTGTAGGATATCGACACTCGGGGGAAAATCCCCTCCCGGTAAAAAGGGAATCAAGCTGCGAAGGATATAAAAATGGCTCTGCATGGCTAGACATGAGACAAGCTCGGGCTATATGGATGAAACGCAATGTTAGGAGAGCCGGCATAAAGCTCAATAAGGTAGGCAAAGCTCATGATAATGCATTCACAACTTGACATAAGGGGATTCCGGAGGGAAAAAGGCTAGCATAAGATTAAGAGGAGTATGAGGCTCTTGCGAAATGTCATGGCAGTACTATACAACGAACTCCCACACCCTAAAGGAGAAAACGTCGACATGGGCACCAAATGCAAATAAGGCGCTAACTAGGGTACCCATGTAAGGTGAAGCTCTACCACTCATATCATGCCACATCTATAGCAGCAAGAAGGTTCCGTGACATAATAGAGTGGGTTTGTACCTAAGGTCATAGTGACATGGTCATAAGGTCATGCAAAATGCAAATAGTGGTGAACCTAACCTATATGCTAGTATAGATGTTATACCTGAGATTAGTATGAACGGGTCAATCCAATGGCTGAAACGATACTGAAAATGGTCTTCTACATCACAAATTATGTCAGAAACGGTCCGAAATGGTTAGAAACTTTCAAAACTATAGAAAGGGGGTAAAAATTTTCAAATATTTGAAATTTTTTCTATAAATAGTAAAAAATATAAATCATTTGAAACTTTTACCCATTGGAGCTCTGATATTCAACTGCAAATTCCAGGAGATCCAGCCGGCGGAATTCACAACCGTTTCTTCCAGGTAGTTACTCATGCTCTCCTCATGCATTTCAATATAATTTTTATTGATTTTCATGGGAAAATGAGGTAGTTTAGGCCATCCCTATATGAGTGTTGCGGCCCACGCAGATATCGAAGCTTTTTCTGTGTATAGGGCTGGCTATATGCAGAAAAGAGGCTAGAAACCGCGTACATACGCAGCTGTTTGTAAAATAGTCGCGTATGACGCCGCACAAGGAAATATATAAGAATCTAATTGTCAAAATGGAAATTTCTCTTGCAGGATGGTGCTAGAATGGAGAGAGTGCAAGCATGGTGTCTGTAAGGGCTGACGTGATGGCTCAACAAGCTCTTAGAAGATGCGGACTCTACAAGTTTTGGTGCCTTGGTGGCTTGAGGGCCAAACCAAGACTGCTAGAGATGCTGGTAAACTATTGGGATCCAGACTCCGAGTCCTTCAGGATAGATGGGATGTCTCTCACTATAGAGGTGGAAGACATATACTTCATCACAGGTCTATCTAGACGAGGAGAGGTGGTGAACCTTCGTTCTCGAGGTGGGCCAGGCGGTGGGCTTACTATCGATGAGTACGTAGCTGTGTACTACTACCAAGATACTTAGAAGGTGGTGGGTGTGCCACACGCATGGGTGTGTTTATTTCGACGGCTAGCTAGAGCCGTAGTGACGTATCATGATCACAACCCTCCCCCTCCACAAGATTAGACACCTGGGAGTATATATATTTTGTACTACCGTGTATTATATGATGGAAGCTTTGAAAGCTCCACTTTTGTATATGACACTATGTATTACCACATTTTTGAAATATAAAAGGTTTTATGGTGATCGGTTTATTTATTTACATGTGTAAAAAAAATTTATGATTAATTTATTATGAATTAAACAAATGCCAATCTAACACGTAGTTAGCATATGAGTCAGCAACTTGATTATCATTTTTTGGAATGTGTATATATGTAATACTATCAAATTGTCATTCTAACAATCTCACACATAAGAATCTTCTCAATAATGTCGGATCTCTAACATGGTACAAACCATTGAGCTGTGACATTACTAACTCCGAATCAAGACGTACCTCAAGAGAGAGAACGCCATGTGAAATGGCATCCCGTAGAAGCTCAATAATGGCACTATATTCAGCAACATTGTTGGAAGATGGCCATAGACATACACCTCCTTAAGACAGTACCTGACCCATAGGAGTATAAATCACCCAAGCAGCAGAGGCTGAGTGTTGAGTGTGACAGCTTGCACCATCCGCGAATCCTATGTAGGTGGAAGATTCCCTTAACATCTGCCACAAGAAACAAAAACTAATCACAAACCCAATCACGATAATAAAAAGACCTAACTATGTAAAGTTGTACAATAATATACAACAAGCAGCCTTGGCTAAAGATTATGCATAGTATTTTTTAAGATAGAGCCCATTTCTAGGCTCCGCCAAAGCTGTGCCTTCATAATCGACTAACTCATAGGCACCCTTCTCTAAGACACGCTTGACCACGTAAGGACCACGCCACATAGGATTAAATTTTCCTGCCCCCAAGGGTTCTTTCGATTGATCCCACAAAAGGACCAAGTCTCCTTCACTAAACACTCTTGGATGGACAGACTTGTCATATTGGACCTTAACGCGACGCTTATTAATCTCTCGAGCCACCAAGGCATCTCGACACTGCTCATCAAGTTGCTCGAGGTGGACCAAATGCTCCTCCAAAGGTGAAGTGTCTAGTAAGAGCTCCACAGCTGGCTTCAACGAAGGAATCTCGCATTCAACCAGCAATATTGACTCCACTCCATGCACAAGCTGATATGGAGAAAAACCAGTGGCAGTCTTAACTGCGGTTCGATATGCCCACAAAGCAGGGTATAACATAATATGCCAATTCGTCTTGCTCTGTGCAATGGTTCGTTGGAGAATGGACTTAAGTGATTTATTCACTGCTTCAACCTGTCCATTCGCTTGGGGGTAGTAAGAACAGGAGTGCTCTTGCTTATACCCTAACTTGGATGCCAACTCTTCCATCATACGGTTCTGAAAGTGCGAGCCATGGTCAGTGACAAGCTCTCTCGGAATCCCGAACCGAGTAATGATTTGGTTGAATACGAAGTGAGCGGCTGTCTCACCGTTGGATTTTACTGTAGGCATTGCCTTAGCCCATTTCATGAAATAATCCACAGCCACTATAATATGATGGTGCCCTCCAGCCGAAGTTGGGCTACAATCCATAAAATCGAGCCCCCACTTGGTGAAGGGACCAGCAGTGATAATGGGATGTAATGGGGCAGGCTTCAAGCGCATATTTCGTGCGAACACCTAGCAAGGGTGGCACCTCTTGACCGCATTAACACAATCTTTAAAGATCAACGGCCAAAAATAACCCGCTCTCAAAATATTTTGAGCTGTAGAAAGCCCAGATAAATGACCACCACATGCCCCTCCGTGGCAATCATTCATCACAACCTCAGCCTCCTCGTGAGTTAAACAATGTCATAAAATGGAATCTACCCCACGACGGTACAAAGTATTGTCCACAATAAGGTAGTTCTTAGAGACGTGACGTAATCGTCATCGTTCATCTCGCGAGAGGTGAGTAGGGGTCCTCTGTGTTTGCAGATATACTATGATATCTCCATACCATGGGTCAGACGTCGAGATTAAGAAGATGTGTTCATCAACAAATGTATCTTCACAAACCGACTCCTTGGCCTCGCTCGGGAAATCTGATATAAGCTCTACAAAAATTAATGATTTCTTCGACTTTGCCGAAACAAATTTGAGATCGAACTCTTGCAGGATGACAATCCATTTATTATACTTTCCCCCAATCATCCTTCGTGTGAGGACGAACTGAAACGGATTGACATGGTCCACAACCGAGGTCTGGCGAAGGAGGATATAATGTTTCAAACTCTGAACCGCATGTATGGTCGCTAAAGCAAGCTTCTCGACATGAGAATACCGAATCTCTGTGTCAATAAGGTTTCGTCTCAGATAATATATGACATGCTCCTGGAGCTCCTCATCCTCCTGAACCAATACCATACCAATCGTCTCTAAAGATGCGGCCACATATAATAGGAAATCACGGCTATAATCTGGAGGACTAATCACCGGGGCTGATGCTAGGGCTCTCTTAAGTGCATTGAAGGACTCCTGGTCTCGCTCATCCCATTCAAATGGAGTATCCTTCTTCAAGAGACGCATGAAGCCTCTAGTCAAATTGGAAAAATTGACCACAAATCTTCGTAAGAAGTTTTCCATACCTTACAAACACTGAAGATGATGATAATTCTTTGGGGGAGACAACTGAAGTATTGCCTCAACCTTTAAGGGATCAACTCTTATGCCCTCCTTTGAAACGATGAATCCCAATAAACGACCTGACTTTACGCAAAAGATGCACTTATGAGGATTTAATCGAACCGAATAATGCCGGCATCTTTCGAAGACCAATCTCAAGTGATAGGAATGACGCATTCTCATACGAGAATGAGCAGTGAGGTCATCCAAAAATACTTCAATAATAGACTTGAGATCGTGGAAAATCAAGGTCATTTCTCACTGAAATGTAGCTCTGGCGTTTTTAAGGCTGAAATGCATCTTCTGATATGCAAACGTTCCCCAAGGACAAATAAATGCAGTCTTGTGTTGGTCCTCAGGTTTAATCTAGATTTGATTATACCCAAAAAAGCCGTCCATAAAGGAGAACACCTCGCTACCCGCACACTCATCCAAAATCTGATCTATAAATGGTGTGGGGAAGTTATCCTTAGGACAGGCATGATTTAAATCATGGAAATCAGTGCATATTCGGATCGCTCCCTGCTTCTTATCCACCAGAACGGGGTTTGAAACCCACTCCATCAAGGGAACGGGATAGATGAAACTGGCTTTCAACAGCTTCTCTATCTCTGCCTTAATGGTGGGTGCTTTCTTAGGATTCACGGTGCGTAAGCGTTGTCGAACAGGCTTAGCGTTGGGGTAAGTCTTAATCTCATGTTCGACAATCCGAGGGTCAATACCTGGCATCTCATCATAAGACCAAGAAAAAATATCACGAAATTCCTTGAATAGCTCGGTATATTCGAGAATCTCATCCTGGGAACAATCCTCCCCAATATAGACATTCTCAATGGTGCCAGGATCTCGAGAGATGTTGATAGAAATCGTGGAAGATATGTTCGCCATGTTCCCATCAGCCATCTGACCAGGAGAGCTTAATGGAATCATGGGACTACCAAATCTCTAACTAAGAATCTCCCTATAATCCTCATGCTCCAAACGGTCAAGCAGTGGAAGGAAATATGATCTATGATGAAGTTCCTCCCATGGCGGCTCAATGCCCGACATGGCCTTGATAATCGCTTCATCTGAAGGGAAAACCATATCAAGGCAGTTGTGGGCATGAGAAGACTGTACTGCCCATGCAAGTAGCACATAGGGGTCTTCCTCTTCCGTCCGCAAAGAGGAAGAACAAGGCTTTGCAACATTCATAAGATTGGCTTGATAAGCTATCATGGTTGTAAGAAGCGGCACGTTTGTTTCGATAGACTCACTTGAAATACTCAGTGTAGGAAGAATCCAAGGATCTCCCATATGAGTCATGCGAAAAGACACTGAGGTCGTAGAAGTCGAAGCCCTATCGGAACAAGATCCTATCATGAGGACCGGCACAAGACAACTAAAGCTTCCCATGAGGGATGGATACATGCCTACACCCACACTCCCAGTTGCCGGCTGAGAGTGTTCAACGATGGGAACCGAAGTTCCCAAAGATGTAGTAACAGGGGAATTCTTGAATGCCATTTGATCAATTGTTACAATCTTCCTGTTATGAGGAAAGTATACAACGCGAAACATGGAAGAAGCAATAGCTTTCATACTATACATCCAGTTCCGACCCAGCAAGAGATTGTAGTCAAGGGGCGCATCAACCACCTCAACCTCTATCGTAATGGTCTTCCCTCCCAAATGGAATTTAAGGGATGGAATGATGCTGTGCGGCCTAAAAGATCTCCCATCAAAAGCAATTAACATAGTCGCTAACTTTGACAACTCAGGAGAACCAAGACCCTTCCAACAAGACAAAGACATCACAGATGCAGCAGCACCCTCGTCAATCACAGTGCGCTTGACGATCATATTAAGACATTCTACGTGTACCAAAAGCGACACATAGTAGGGCAAGCGAGGCTGATGACCTACGGTTTCAAATTTGATCACTGAGGAAGAATCATCACTGTTCACACCAAGAGTAGAAAGCAAAGCCTTCCTTTGCGAAGGACAACTCTGAAGCACTTCCAATGCAGAAATCGCACAAGGAGTATGGCCCAAATCCTCGACAACTGAATAACTCTGGGTGGCTCGGCCATTTGGATTATGCCCTGAGCGCTTAAGTACCCCCTTAGGAATGTGAGGTGCAGCTTCAGGTTTGTCCACAGGTTTCTCAATGCGCAAAGGAGTTCCTGGTGGATCGGGTTCTTTGCCTGGGTTGGGTTGTGACGATCCATAATCTTTCGCACGAGTCACAACCTTGGCAGCATGGACCATGTTAATGCACCCATGAGCACTAGCCTCTGGTGGATCATTCTCACTAGATTGCTCCTGGGACTTCGAGTTCATATTCTGGTTATGCAGTAAAGGGTTCGTTAGCACAGCTGGGCCTTGTGCTAAGAGTCTCGAAGCTTCATCAATTCTAGGGCACAAGTAAATGAGGTGATCATCCTTACATAGCTTGCAAGGGAATTTAACCTTACATTTCGCTTGCTTGTCCCCACCAGCATTCTGACCGTTCTTGTCATTATTGGAAGCATTCTCATTCCTATTCCCACCCTTTCGATTATTATTCTTACCCTTTTTCTTATTCCGTCCGGGTTTTTGGTTACCCTTCTGGTCTGACGATTGCACAGAAAGTACACTCACTGTTTGGGTGGGTTGAGACGAAGCCGTAGCTTGTCCCGAAGCAGACTGGTTGAGGGACAATTGACTAACTTGTTTTGCAACCAAATCTGCAGGTTTCGCACTTGCACAACCCACAATGCCATCGGCATGTGGTCCAGGTTTAACCTTGGGATCGAAACTAGAACGAGGAGCGTTAGGAATAATCTCATACAACAAACTGGACTGAGCATAAATCAAGTCCAGCTCCTGTGCCCTAAAGATTGCTTGTTCCTCATTCTGCACTCCAGATGTAGAAACATCCTTCACGATATATGGCAATAAAGACTTGAGGAACCACTCGAGAAGGAAATCTGGCAGTATAAAAGCTTTAATTAATCTCTTCCATCTACGCCACTCCTGAATATGATCAGAAATATGGGTGGCTTTATCCTACCGAAATGTCGACAAGAGTTCAGTACCAACGTCATAGCGCACTGGTAGCTGGAAGTGATTAAGAAAAGTCATCGCAAGATCGTCGAACAAGGTAAAGGATCCCTTTGGTAACTCTATATACCATTTCACAACAGGCCCTGTAAGGGTGCGTTGAAATAGTCGCAAGCGGACTGAGTCCTGATGTAACGAATTCAAAGAGCACCAAAGGTGAAACGTGGTAACGTGTTCGCTCGGATCCTCTCCCGGTTTTCCTTCGAACTTAGGTATGTCTTAAGGAAGCTTGGTAGGGACAGCCGGCCAAGCCGGGTCATGAGCCACGAGATCATTCGTAAGTCTCGATAAGTCAGGAAGGTTGAGTGTCATGAGGAAAGGGAGCTTAGCATGATGAGGTCAATGGACCGCTCCCTAATTCACATAGGTTTGAGCACCACCATGGCCTTGGCCATAGTGTCCTCCTCCTGTCTGGCCTGTATAAGGTTACGTGGAAGTACCATAGTAAGGTGGACCTTGACTAGTAGGAGCTACGAAGCCATAATTAGGAGAGTAAGTAGGTTGTTGATTCCCGCCTCCATAAGGTGAAGAAATCTGTCCATACTGCGGACTGTAATAAGGTCCATAGGTCATCACATGCGATGTCCCATGGGACACTCCGTAGGTAGGGAGATAAGCTCCGAAAAGGGGAACATACATACCCGAAGTAGGTATATATGCCCCAGATGTAACAAGCTGACCACTAGAAGGGTGAATATAGCCTCCCGAAGCAGCGGGTGGTATATGAACTTGAGACACAATTGGTCTAGTAACCGCAGCACGGACTTGAATCATAGCCATATATCGGCTCGAAGGACCACGTGGATAAGGTGGAGGATGTACATTTGAAGAACTCGGAACCGAGGATGAAGGAATCTCAGTAATAAGATATGTACTAGTGCCTATCGTCACCCATCTCGGACTTGGTATCCTAATCGGATCACTAACCCTAGACCTAGGAGGGGGATGCGATGGAGATTCCACCACTGGGATGGAAGGTGCAATGTGACTAGTACTCCCAAACCTCTCTGCAAGGTAAGGAATGGGATTGCCCCGAGGCATAGTGCTAGGCTCAAAGTCGGATTCAACATGAAATGTCAAATCGTGCATAGGAAAACCAGTCGTAGCATAACTACCGTAGCTAGTGTTAGGAGGGTCAAAGTGAGTCTTGGCATCTTCCGGCATTCCATACCGGTAATGTGTCAACGGGGAATCAGCCCTAGAGTGAGTAGGTCTATCATGCAAAGATCCTATCTGGGAAATCACGGGACCGAACTCAGCTAGGTCAGGTGAAGGATCGTATGTAGGAGTAAATTCCCCGTCGTCAACACAAAGGAGAGGAGGTGGCTCAGGAATAGTCTCTGAATGATCCTCCATGGTGTGTGAATCAGTGTGTGACATAGTTCACCTAGACAGTCTAGGCCCCTCTCCCAAAGGAGGAGGATAAGTGGAAGGAAAAATTCCTGCTAATCGACAAGAACGGCGCGGAACCGCACTCGAATCCACAATGACTCAACAAAAAACAAAGACTCTCTATTTACGTAAACCCTAGGCCAACTAGCATGCACAGAGCAATCACTAATAAAATCTAAAGCCAAATGCAAGCAAACAAGGGATGGATAAGTGAGCTCCCGAATGAAGCAGCTATGTCTCAACTAGGAGAGGCCTGAGACTCCCATACACAACAAGCAGAGGTACGTAACCAATTATTGTGGCCCTCAGCTTCAATGCATATAGCGACTATGCTGTTCGACCCCAACCTGGCTAGGACACATGCAGAATAACCTCTACAAGTACCCCCTCGATATCCTAGGTAAGGTCACTAAGGTCACCTCAATATAATCAAAGCTTAGGCAGACAGTCGCAGGTGGGATTCACCGTATGGGCAGGGTAGCAAAGCCCGAAACTCTCGAAAGAGCCCCAGATACGAATACAATCCTAGCAATATCACCAGTGCTACTCAGTTATGACTAGGGGTCATCCCAATCAATAACCGCTCACACTGCCTCGTGCTTAACTCCTGTTTGAGAGGAGGATCCTGAGAACGATTGTTATACCAAGGATTTCACACACTCCTTGGATAGACACCTAGATTTTGTTGTTTAGTGATCTTGGAGAATTGACTTACAATGAACTATTCCAAGATCCTAAAACCTAAGCTTGTTGGTGCACCCTAGAAAAGAAAAGAGTGTAATTCATTTTAATTAGCGTTGATTTTAGTTGGCTTTATTACTCAAAAATAGGATATGGTCGTGCAACTAGTGGTGTTGTGACACAACAGAAGTAAAATGCACACTGTAACAATCAATGTAAATGCATTGTGTCCATGTAAACAGGGTATGCTACTATGTGAAATGCACAATTTCTTCTTCAAATGATGAATGCAAATTTTTCCTATATGAAGTCCTAACTAGTACTCCAAAGCAAATCTAGATCTAATGCAAGTACAATGCAAAGTGAAAAATGCAATGCATTATGATAAGCAAATGTTTTTGGATTTTTTGAAAATATAAGAGATGCAAAAAGCAAAAGAATGATTCTACCACCCCCAGACTCTGTAAGCACACATCAACAGCATCCAAGCAAAGCACTAAGGTAAAAGAACTCGAATGCACTAATCTCAAACAAAAAATCGCAAATGCCATGACAAGAACTTACCTAAAAAAAAATTAGGCTAAAAAAAAAACGTTTCCAGTCAGAACCAGAGGTCAAAACAGACTCAGGCAGTGCCAAAGGAGACTCAGCAACTAATAGCATTCACCCAGCAACCAATTAACTTCCACAAAAAGGGAAAAATCTAGGGTATACGCGACTGTTCGCAGTAAACCCGCGTGTATACACAGAAATCACAGAGGAAACCATGTGTATACGCGACTGTAAATCAAAAACCCGCGTACAGGAAGAAAAGATGCATAAAAACAAGGCAAATAGACAGGTTGAGACAGACTTTACTCCAATCAGACTCTATCAGGCATACATGCCCCCAGACCCGACACAGAAACAAGAGAGAAAGAGCAATTCAAATACATTGAATGCCGAGAAAATCACCCCCAAAGGACAACTACTAGGAACTCCCCAGCGGAGTCGCCAATTCTGTTACGGAGAGAAATTCCTATGT
>LPNX010037296.1:0-24122 GCA_001517045.1 Pseudotsuga menziesii | reverse complement strand
TAATATAAATCAGAGATTACAAGATAGATACAACCTCTGACGACACATCTGTGAATCGGAGAAACTGAATCCCCCACTTGGGCCTCCACCACCTCAATCCTCCATCTCACGATAGCAATCTCACTAGCAAAGGGCAAGCTTGGGAAGAACACAATAGTGCTCCAAAGGGACAAAGGGATGCAGAATCAAGCATAAATTCCGGCAACAATGGACTATAGTTTCGTTGCTTTCAATCTCTCTATATACCTTCAATGTACCAAGGGGTTCCTTATATAGCTTCACAAGGGATAATGAAGGGTCGAATCCAAGCGATCTCAAGGCATATGGAAGGCCAGGAGTCAAATAAGTCGGATCCATTTCAAGGAAAACTCCAAAAGGATTTGGACTATGCACACATCCTGATGTACGCGGTTATAGGAGTCAAACCCGCATATGTACGCGGTTATCGGGGAAAAAGCCGTGTATATCATCTTTTATATAGTTTTAGGGATGATCAAGGAAACATCAAAGGATAAAATATGGTCCATGGGGTCTAAATAGTCTATAGTGGGACAGGGAAAGCCATACAAAGTGTGATTCACCTAGAGTGGTGAAATCCTCTATAACACACTTCCATGCAAACATTCACCGATGATTTTCCTTTGAATTCTGTGCAAAATTTACCAGTAATTGCTTCCGAAAGTGAAGAGAAATTTGATTTTTCTTCCTCTAATGTTGCTGCTGGTGTGAAAATATGTAAAAAATTGGATATTTTGGAATAAATATCAGATTATAAGAGTGACATATTCTCTCCCCATGATCTAGATCTTCTAGCAAAATCCTGCAGGATTGCATGCACCAAAATTCAGAATTTTGAAGAAAAAAACAACTGTGCATCCATCGTCTCGGTTGACCATAATTTTGGATCTGATATGAACCTTATTGGATCTGATATGATCTTATTTGGATATGATATGATATTTTAGGTTCATAAACCTTCATTACTGCTTGTAGCTGTTGTCATCAACGGTGTGAAGAAACAAGTACCACAAGTCTCCTACAAAACTGCTGCTGGGGATTTGATTTGATTTCATATTTTTGGATCTGTTGTGAACCTATTTGGATCTGATTTTATTTGGTTCAAATTTTAAAATCCAAGAGCTTTCAGTATTGCTTGAAGCTGCTCTCACCAATTTCGGTGTGAAAAATCAAGTACCGCAATTCTTCTTCAAATTTGTTGTTGGGGATTTGGTGTTAGTTTCCTCTTATGAGGTTGCTGATATTTTATTTTTTGAATAATTAGCTATTTCTGAAGCTATATCAGATTATGGATCTCAAGCATTCTCTCTCCACAGTCCCAGGGCTTCTCTACCTTTGGTCACATGCTCATCTCCTCACAGAACTAGTAAAGAGGAAGACATTATGCATCTGCTTGGACACTTGCTCCTAAGAATTGGGGATGATTTTACCACTCATGGTTTGCTGTTCAAGGCTGCAACATATCAGTTTCTTGAGTGTTCTACAAATGGTTCAAATGCTCAAGAACCTTTTCTCTCTCTTCAGATGATTTCAGCTGCTCTACATGGGTCCAGTTTTCACCTCCATGCAACTGTTTATATTTCTGATTTAGTTGAGTGCATTGTTCTTCTTCCAAAGTGGAATATTCCTCCAAACATATTCATTTAGTTTGTATTTAGAGGTTCACATGCACAGTCTCAAGATGATGCTGCATAGAAGAACCAAAAATTTCTTGATTTACTACTTAGTTTGAGGGGGGGTATTTTTCCCATGAGGTTTTCCCCGTTTCCTTGGTTATATTAAGCAGTTACTTTATTGTACAGGGTGACCTATGGCCTTTGTTGTCTTGCCCCTAGAATTTTTATGCATTTATGTTTTCTAACTCCTCCTGAGTATAGCTTAAGACGGGGTGTTGGAGACATTTACCACCATACACACTCTTTTAGGTCAAATTGGCCTAGTTAAACCACTATCCTAAGTATTATTGACATAAATTGACATAAGTGGAGCATTAATTGACATCATCTAGTCACACCCACACTTACATTCAGTCAAGGAGGCTAATTTATCCTTCTCCTACATTCAGGGAGGCTAACTGGAGCACTCCGGGGGTGATCTGGGTGATATTAATGCAGCTAATTGCTAACTGATGGTTACAATCAGTTAACAAGGTAGTGAAGGTGCCTCCTTTCATTTAATTGATTATTTAATGATTAATTAATGAACTGGAGTCAACAAGGGTGCCTCCACCAACTTATGATGTTCAGTTCAACTTCAGTTAACCTCATCGGGGTTCATTGGAGTCATTGAAGCACTAGCACTTAATGGTTGGCTTGCTATGACATGTGTCTGATCTCCTTCAATTGAGACTCAGCCATTTATTGCACTTTGAATTTAGTTAGGGCTCAGTTGAGTCAATTAGGGTTTTGATTAGTGGTTAACTGGAGTGTTGACTATGGCTTACATTTAGTTAATCTAGACTCACTCATTCAATTCGAATGACCTCCTTGAGGATTCGAATTGCTCATTCATTCATGCTTGTAGAATGACATTGTATTGTTAATCATTCATTATTTATGTGAATACAGAGTGGATACTATTCTTGTAGACCAATTACACCATTTCATGAGTTATTTGTTGATTAATTCTTGATGAGATTGATTCTTTGTTCCTAGATCAATAGATAAGATTAATACTCCGAAGCAGAAAATATCACTATTGCATCCTTAAGAATGTCATCCTCTGTAGACTGCTGGTGGGAGAATCTATTGACAAAGATGGAAAAAAAAAAGACCCCATAGACACATGGGTAAAATTTGTCAAGTATGTTCGAAAGGAGTTCTACCCACCCAAGTATCTTTAACAGTAGTATAAGAAGTGGCAGCTGCTAAGGCAATGGAAATACCGGTCCATACAGAGTTACACAGACGAGTTCTATCAACTCATGGTTAGACTTGGTGTCTAAGAAGAAGAGAAATTGCTTGTCCTAAAGTACGTCAGTGGTTTATCCCTATACATTCAGCAAGAGAAGGAGTTTCTGACTGCTAGTATGCTTGCAAATGCATTTCATTATGCCAGCACGTTTCATGAACAAGCTAGCAGGTTCAACATCCGATATGAAATCACCAGTTGAAACCGACAAGCTCAAGAACCATTCTCATCTGAATTTTCCAAATCCCAATCATCCAAAGAAGAACTTTCAGAAATACAAGAGGGATTGCAACAAACAAGCTCCTACCAGGAAATGGTGTGATTATCACAGTTCAACATGGCATGGTACGCTAGAATTGCAAAGCTGGGAAGACATTTTTGACAAAATTGTCGACATCTGACTTGTCCGACAGAAACTTGGTAGAATCTGATCCAGATGCATCAACCCTCTTGGATTCGACCTCGACCACTTTGACAGCCTCGACTATCGTCGATGAGGAGGAACGAGAACGTCTATCCCATACATGGATATGTTTTCAAAAAAATCCATTACATTTGATTATGGATAATGGTATCCAGAAGAAATTTGTTTCTGAAGATCTTGTGAAGAAATTAGGTCATGTCACCACTCCACATCCTCGACCTTACAATATAAGTTGGATGAAGGATGGGAAGGAACTAAGGATCACACGCCAATGTCGAATCACCTACTTCATTAAGCCTTTCGAAGATGAAGTACTCTATGATGTGGCTCTTCTTTTCATTGTCGACACCCTGTTCAGGAAACCTTACCTATGGGATCGACACGGTACATATCAGTCACGACCTTAGAAGGTGATTGTCAAAATTCAGAATCAATGGTATGGCATACCAGAGTGACAACCCACATCAACGGTTGCTATGATATCTTCCAAACAAACAAAGAATCTTATCAGTCATGCTCAAAAGTTCACATTAATCGTGATAAATCATCAAGATTCCAGGAATATTGCAGCAACAAGTTGACTCATCGACCAGCTCAACTCCCGACAACAAAAATAGATCGACCACATTCTTGAGGAATACTAGAATGTATTTCAAGCACCAAACGGATTACCTCTACATTGTCATGTAAAACAATCCATTGAACTTGTTCTTGGTTCTTCATTACCTAACGCATCTGTTTATAGAAGATCCATTCTCGAAAATGAAGAGATTCGCAAGAAAATCTAGGAATTGATCGACAAGGGTCATATCCACCCCAGCTCCTCTTCTTGTGGAAGTCCAGCCGTCTTAGTTCCAAAGAAGGATAGGACTTGGTGCATGTGCATCGACTATCGAGATCTCAACAAAATTTTAGTAAATAACAGATACCCTCTTCCAAGGATTGATGAATGCATCGACAGTTTGAAAGGTGCTAAGTTCTTTATGAAACTTGACCTTAAGTCAGGATACCACCAAATTCCAATCGAGTCCATTGATATATGGAAAACGACTTTCAAAACCAAGGAAGGATTGTTTGAATGATTAGTCATGCTTTTCAGCTTAACCAATGCACCTACAACCTTCATGAGATATCTGGATGACCTTCTACGACCTTTCATCGGTAAGTGTGTAATTGTCTATCTCGATAATATCTTGATTCTAAGTTGATCATGGGAAGAACATGTCAAACATATTTGACACTCTCCAACAACATCGACTATATATGAACATGGATAAATGCTCATTTGCGATGACTAGCATCAAATATTTGGGGTATGTAATTGACTATGCAGGCATTCATGTCGACCTAGAAAAAGTACATATCCTTAAAGAGTGGCCCAATCCTCAAAGCACTCATGAACTAAGAAGTTTTCTTGGTTTGGCGAATTTCTATCGACGTTTCATGCTTGGCTTCAGTCACATCGCATGGCCTTTGAATCAGTTGATGAAAGAAAATGGGAAAATTTTCTTCAAATGGACATTGACACAAGAACAAGATTTTGAACAACTCAAAAACAAGCTTTGTACTACACCAGTACTTGTGTTACCTGATTTGCATCAACCCTTTGAGATTTAGATGGATGCATCGGACTATTCCCTCAGCGCAATGATCACTCAGTCAGGTCACCCAGTCGCGTTTCATTCCAAGACTTTCAGCGACACTGTTATAAGGTACTCGACGTATGAAAATGAACTGTATGCCATTGTGCAAGCTATTAAGAAATTGAGACACTACATTCTTGGCAAGGAAATGGTCATCCTCACTTACCATACAACTTTGTAGTTCGATCCGTCCCAGTCAAAACTACAGACAAATCAACAACTCAAGTGGATTAATTACCGACAACAATTTCAATTGGCAATTAAGTATCGAAAAGGCAAATCCAATGCCACAACCAATTGTCTCAATAGACCACACATTACTCTACTATCTATAGTAATGAGTATGCAGGTTATGACACCACTACTTGGCCACAATTTTATTCGGTAGACTGTGATTTCTTTGCAATTTATCAACAGCTTCAGACTGACACACTGTCTACTACTGACTACTTCCTAAAATACACCTTTCTATACAAGCTTGGACAACTTTGTGTATCAATAGAAGCTCATTTGAGACACGCACTACAACACGACTATAGGACATTTTGGAGTCACAAAAACACTTGTCATCCTCCAAAATTATTTCTACTGGCCTTCACTTAAATTTGACGTCAATAAGTACATTCGATCATGTGTAGTTTGTGCCATTGCTAAACCAACGAATCCATGACAAGGAATGTACACACCCCTTCCATTTTCTATTAGACCATGGGAATCTATTTCTATGGACTACTTGACGGGATATCCTACTACCAAACATCAACATGACGCAATATTAGTAGTAGTCGACAGATTTTCCAAGATGGCTATACTCATACCATACAAGAATACTACGACATCACAACAGACTACTCAGCTGTTATTTGAACATGTGTGGAAACATTATGGCCTCCTATAGGTGGAAAAAATCCCTAGCCACGTGTAGATGCACCTCCCTTCCGTCTATAGGCCGAAAGGGTAGAGTCTATCGATAAAAAAGAGATGCAGCAAACTATTAGAAGAAAAAATAACTAAACATCTACAAACTACAAATTGAAAAAACAAAAGTGAGACAATATACCTTCCAATCTGGTTAAAAGGGGGCCACCATGCCCAAACTCAGAACAATGCCTCTCCACAGGATGGGATAGTGTGGAGGTTGCCTCAACACACAAGGAAATGAGCAAATGGAGGAAATGGAGTTGTGGGGATGAATGGATTGAGAGTGAAGGTCTATTAAGGTACTCATGAGGGCATAATAACAACATGAAGGAAGAGTCATGTGTGTGATGGGGACCTCCACCCCTCTATTTATAGTTTTTCTCAACTTTCTAAAGTTTTTATCCCCTAGTTAGGGTTTTGGGCCCTACCTACAGTTTTAAGCCCTTTTCGCTTGTTTCTTAGATTCTTTTGGGGTTTTTAAGCCCTTTTAGCATTTTTAGCCCCTTTGTGAGCCTTTTAGCTCCCCTGTGAGCTATTTTGGCTCTTTTGTGGGGTTTTTAACCCCTTTTTAATTATTTTTGAGCTTTTGGGAGAAAAACACAAGTTAAACATGGGTGTGGAGGTAGAATGGGTTAGGAAATGGATGTCTTTGTGTGGTGTAGGATATATGAGCAATTTTTTGCGTTAAAAGATTGCCCCCTGATGTGCGAGGATAGGAGCTCATCATATGGCCGACGAACATCATTGGATATTTGGGATTGTGGAGAGACCTGTGTAGAAGCAGTGCTTCCTTGTTTGGGACATGGTGGCTTTTGGTTTTTGTATTAATATTGGTTCCCATCAATGGGTGAGATACAAAGAATATGTGACATGTATATGGACGAGGTAGGCATACCCATGCTCATAACAATGTGAAAAGAATAATGTGATCAAGGCTCCCAAACACAAGAGCTGATCATGTACAATTTTTGTTACATAATGGTTTCCTCAATGAGAGACTCAATACAATAGTTATATGAAGAACTGATACATCAGACCCATGGAATTCTCATGGAATGCAATATCTTCACAACTGATGACTTGTTGGATCTGGAAGTTTTACGTCACTGTAAGGACTTACTGATGGAGAGTCAGAGTCTTTGTGGTATAATATGTCGCATCAATCATGAATCTATGCAGAAGCACTGCTCTGGGCACTTCTGTCCACTATCTCCAACGCAACCCAGAAATCAAAAGGGACATGAACTTGTATGGGTCCCTTAATAGACTCACCAATGTGCTAGATTCTGGTGACATCCGGCGTCTTCGACCAAATATTGCACGAACCAATACCCTGTACGAATCTCAATGGTGCGATGATGTAGCTGAAGTTGAGCACGTGAGAGACAACCATCCCAAGAGGAACTAAGGACTCCTCTCAAGTGGTCTAAGGAACTCATCAATGAGGTTAATGAAACCAGGATACATGGACCTATGGGTCTATCCTATGGAATAGATGTGTTGTCGTCGACAGAGGGAGACCTGCAACTGATCAAGGAAATGATGTTTCCTTGACCATAAGAATGAGGGGAATAACCAAATATGTGAGGCAATCTGGGGACTGACACATTGAATGGGGGAATAGGGGAAGGTAGAGTATGGGGGACTCAAACTTCCTTTGTTCAAAGTATGGCGGCAAGGATGACCTGGAAGCAAATGAAACAGACTCATGGGGGAGGGATCATAGCTATTATACCAGGAATGTAATTGCATATGGGAGATACTTGGGGGGGGGGGGCATAGGCAACTTGATACTTTTGATATTCATGGGATCCAAGTAAGACTCATCGCATAATACTCTGAACAAAGGAGACCCAAAAAGGGGGAATACTGCCAATTTGTAACATATGGGGTGGTGCCTAAAGACACCATTGTGGTATGATCTCGTGGATTTCTAGCGAGCCTGAGAAAGTAAATGCTCGACGGTGCTTTCAATTTTAGAGAATTTGAAAGCATGAAGAAGAGTCCAATGGGGTCTCTTTTTTGCTGATAGTATCCTATGCTCGAAAAAGGATAAAAGTGCACATAGGAGAGCTTCCCATCCTTTTTATGGGATGGGAGACTTCTTTATCATTGGTAGTCCAATCATGCCAGAAAAGGTTAAACATGTACTGACTGGATAGTCATTCAAATAATTTTATGAGCATGAATGAAACCAATTTTTCTCAGTGATCTTTTCTTGATGAGAAGGCTAGAAAAGAGCTTAAAGACAACCCATGATGATATTTTTCATAGAGTTCGGTCCCAATGCCCGAGAAAACATAAAAGAATGCAGAGGGAAATGTCCTAGATTGAGTGTGCCAAGGTGGTCCTTTTCATATGGAAGTCTATATAGTCTACAAAAGGAGATAAACGAGACTATATAGACACCCTTTCCAATAATTTAACAAGAAAGAAAAGAAGCAAGTGTGCTTGAGAATCTTTTCATTCGTTTAGGAGTCAAAAAAGAGCTTAACAGAAACTTTGTTGTGGTCGACCAAGCCAGGGGGTACTAATGGTGCCTCGTGGCAGGATGGTGAAAAGTGGTCAAAGCTGACCAACCATGCAGCACTGATGAAGTGGATGGCTCTTGAACATACCAATACATGCATGGGAAGGTTCACGGAAAGGCACGCAAATAGAGGTGACTTCCGGGAAAAGGTCCAAAAAATCATGTGTAAACATCCCATACCAACTTGGGGTGGATGGATTAGACTACATACTAAGTACTCAAATGAGAGGGTGACAAGTACAAGTCCAGAGACAGATATATTCCAAAGGCATGCAAACCGATGCAACAATGGTCTCTCCAAAAGACAGAGGATGACAAACTAAAACCAATGGTGCAAACGAAGTCCCAAATGTTAGGATTATTAATCCTCCCTTGTCCAATTTGGTCATATGTTTAAATTAGGATTCATGTCTAAATCAGAAGTCCATCCAGTCTATTTTTAGTCACTAGCAACATTGGGTCCACTTGGCCTAATTGGGGAACATGTTTTAGTTACTAAAGTGCGGGGAACACTAATTAAGGCCTACTGCCATTGATTGCACTTGCATGCATCAGTTTAGGATCCTGCTAGATCAATTCCTATAATTTAGGAGCCACTGGGAGTGCCAATACCAAACTTCATCAATTGAGTTCAGTGAGTGACTAGTCAAGCTAATTTAGGCATCAGTTACATTCAGTTCTAGTCCTCTACATTTCAGTTAGCACTATGTTTGCATTGCTGCATGCAGGAGAGGCGTATTTCTCACCTACCACAGTCAGTTAGCCTCAGTTAACACTAAAGTAGACACTTGAGTTGTGTTTTAGAACTCCATTGAACTCAGGTAATGGTTTAGACAAGGTCAGTTAACTATTGAGTCCTCTGATAGTTATTTAGACAAGGTCTTAGTTACCTATAGTCAAGTAGAGTCTAATCAATTCGAATTTCCTCATGTGGATTCGAATTGCATGTGGCTATTTAAGCCATTGTAATTCATTGTAATTATTATCTAATTATTCTTTGATTAATGAAAAGCATTCACAGTTGCAAGACATTTTTGCACTGTTTCGTTCTTCAATAACTGAGTAAATTGTGTGGTCTATCTTGTGAGTTGTGCATTTGTCCACATATATATGTGCTCAATTTAATATGGTATCAGAGCCTCGGTGGACAAGGCACTTCTCCTCCTCAGATTTCCAGCTGGATTATTTTTTTTGTGCAATTTGCTCCATTCCTACTCTGCACCAGAAGCATAAGGTTTACCACTTAATACCCCAAATAAAGGAATTGTTGATCAATTATGCTGGGTGTGATGAAAACCTGAAATGTGCAAGTAGTCGACCTTACTTTGTCTTTTTGTATAATTACAGGTACAACTTCGAATGGATTCATCAGTTCTTCTTCTCACCCTGTCCACAAACTATTCAGAATGGAAGAAGAAGATGATTTCATCTCTGATGAGATGAGGTCTCTATGGGGTGTCTATTGGACTCAATGAAGAGTGTTTTAGTGAGAATGATTGGCTGAATTAATGTGATGTAGCTTTTGGAATAATGACACTGGCTCTTTCTCCTAGCTTGCACTACCTCAGTAGATCTATTGAAGATCCAAACGAACTCTGGACAAGATTGGACAGAACCTTTGGAATGATTGATGAGGATCATAATAGCACTTTGGAGAGAACATACAGAAGCATAATAGTTCTTGATCCAAAATTCTCATCCTCTACTCCTGCTGCTGAAGTTGTTCAAGATGAAAAAGAAGCAAAGACCTCCTCCAATGATTTTCCTTTGAATTATGTGCAAAATTTGCCAGTAATTGCTTCTGAAAGTGAAGAGAAATTTGATTTTTATCCCTCTAATGTTGCTTCTGGTGTGAAAATATGTAATACCTTGGATATTTTTGAATAAATATCAGATAACTAGAGTGATCCATTCAATCCCCATGATCTAGATCTTCCAGAAAATTCCTGCAGGATTGCATGCATTAAAATTCAGAATTTTGAAGAAAAAGAAAATTGTGCATCTACCGTCTAGGTGGACCATCCTCTTGGATCTGATATGAACCTTATTGGATATGATATGATCTTATTTAGATCTGATATGATATTTATTGGTTCAATATTTCAGGTTCATAAGCTTTCAGTACTACTTGTAGCTATTCTCATTAATTTTGTGAAGAAACAAGTACCGCAAGTCTCCTACAAAACTGTTGTTGGGGATTTGATTTCATTTCATAGTTTTGGATCTGTTGTGAATCTATTTAGATATGATTTAATTTCTTATATGATATTTTTTGGTTCAAATTTTAAAATCCAAGAGCTTTCAGTCATGCTTGTAGCTACTCACCAATTCTGGTGTGAAAAATCAAGTACCGCAATTTCTCTTCAAAACTGCTGTTGGGGATTTGGTGTTAGTTTCCTCTTATGAGGTTGCTGATATTTTATTTTGTGAATCATTATATATTTTTGAAGATATATAAAAATATGGAGCTCAAGCATTCTCTCTCCACATTCCCAAAGCTTCTCTACCATTGATCACATTCTCATCTCCTCACAGAACTAGTAAAGAGGAAGACATTTTGCATCCACCTAAACACTTGCTCCTAACACTTGGGGCTGATTTTAACACTTATGGTTTTCTGTTCATGGCTGCAACATATCAGTTTCTTGAGTTTTCCTCACATGTTCTAAATCCTCAACAACCTTTTCTCAGTTATCAGTTGATTTCAGTTGCTCTACATGGGTCCAATCTTCATCTGGCAATTGTCTATATTTCTGATTTAGTTGAGCATATCATTCTTCTTCGAAAGAGGAAGATTCCTCCAGAAATAATGATGGAGAGGTTCACATTCTAGGCCCTAGGATACCTATGCACAAAAGAACCAGATTGATCCTGTTTCTACCTGCTTAATTAGAGGGGGGGCTTTTTTCCCATGTGGTTTTTTCCCCAGCTCCTTGTATTGAGAAGTTACTTTACTTTACTTGATGTAATGGGTGACCTATGGTATTAGTTACTAGGGCCCATAGATTGTCCAAGTTATCATTCAGGGGGGATGTTAGTATTATTAATCCTCCCTTGTCCAATTTGGTCATATGTCTAATTCAGGAGTCATGTCTAAATTAAGAGTCCATCCAGTCTATTTTTAGTCACTAGCACCATTGGGTCCACTTGGCCTAATTGGGGCACATGTTTCAGTTACTAAAGTGTGGGGAACACTAATTGAGGCCTACTTCCACTAATTTCACTTGCATGCATCAGTTTAGGAGCCTCCTATATCAATTCCTACAATTTAGGAGCCATTGGGAGTGCTGATACCAACCTTCATCAGTTGAGTTCAGTTAGTGATTAGTCAAGCTGAGTTAGGAGTCAGTTACATTCAGTTCTAGTCCTCTACATTCAGTTAGCGCTAGGTTTACATGGCTGCATGTAGGAGAGGTGCATTTCTCACCTACCACAGTCAATTAGCCTCAGTCAACACTGAATCAAACACTTGAGTTGTGTTTTAGAACTCCGTTGAACTCAGGTAATGGTTTAGACAAGGTCAGTTCACTATTGAGTCCTTTGACAGTGATTTAGACAAGGTCTTAGTTACCTACAGTCAAGTAGAGTCTAATTAATTTGAATTTCCTCATGTGGATTCAAATTGCATGTGGCTATTTAAGCCATTGTACTTCATTGTAATTATTATCTAATTACTATTTGATTAATGAAAAGTATTCACAGCTGCAAGCCATTTTTGCACTGTTTCATTCTTCAATAACTGAGTAAATTGTGTGATCTATCTTATGAGTTGTGTATTTGTCCACATATCTATCTGCTCAATTTAATACCAAACAGATTCCATATGGCTCTGCCTTAACAACTAGTGATGCTGCCCCTAGTGTGGTGGTGCACGGGAAAAACTAGACCAAATGGAGGCCCATGGGTACGGATCTAGCTCAACGCACAATGTATGATTTGCGTGGTGGTACGCAAATTGACACAACTCCAGAAAGATGGACTAAAGAATCAGTAGGGAGGGAGGTAGTATAGAAGGTTGTTTCTCAACCCATGAGCTTTTCACACAGTGGTGGCAGCTTCTTATCCTTGTAGAGGATGGTTCATACATAAGCATGGAAAATCGGGGAGATACGAAGAGGCCTCGACCTCCAGGACAGGTCGAGGGACCTGATGGTATGCTAGCATGGTGGTAGCTAGATCATATGTGTGACATACTATGTGCAAGTGTGGATGTGGGACCACACCCTCCAGTGGGATACCCCAAATGCAGGGGCATGGATCATATCTATCTGCTCATGCAAATGATGCAATGGAGTTTTGCAATGGACTCACTGCGAATAGATGTGGAATGACTACTGCAGGGGTTCATCAACTCATGATAAAAAAATGATGTAAAATAAGAAATAAAAACTATGCCCCAAGTGTTGAGTGGTGAGCAACTCAGGAATATAATCTCTTGAGGTAGATCCTATTGCGAGGCTTCTTCAAGAGGTGACCATCTGAGTCAGCGACAAGGTATTCCCCCTTGCCGAGACAGAGGTTGTTGGCAAGGCAGAGTGATGGAATATGGCCTTCAATGGGAAGAACTGATTCCACACTATGGTTTAAAGGGAATGGGGTATAACTAGTGGTGGTCATACAGATCTCTCTATCATTGCGTAAGTGGTGCCATGGTAGATCAAGTGGATCTTCCACGACCAATGAGGCGGAAGGGAAACGCATTCTAGAGATCATGTAAATAGTATTGGTTGTCGAGGAAGAAACCTGGGGGTAGATCTCATCAATGACAGTGATATTGGATTCAAGGTAATGTTTCCAAAGATTACTCAAGACAGCTCGAAACTCGGCCAAGTCTTGGCAGTGGTGAGAATAATGTCCATACAATATGCAAAGGGTGCATGCATTGATTGTCCTCAAAGAATTGTTTTTACTGTTGGTCCACTTGGGAGAATGACCACCGAAATGTTCTCTGTTGCATCCATGGCATCTAAGTGTGTGCAAAGGATGGGGATTTTTAGACAGCTTTGGGTTGCATGACCCTGTACATCGCACACAATGTATGTAGGAGTCTTTCGAGGTTTGGTTTTTGCTGTAGCATTTTTTCCCCTAGCCCTCTTTGGGAGAGGCGGGGCTGGTGTAGGTGCGGAAGGTGGTTTCTGTGGGACAGGAGGGGGGTGTTTCTTGACCGTAATGGGTTAAATGAGAGTCAACATGACTTGGGGCATTGGAGGTTGAGTGGGTGGTTTGAGGTACCACACGAGAATCCTCAATGTAAAATTGGGTAAGTTCAAAGTAGCCATAACTGTCTTACTCATAATGTCAGATGGGGGGAAAAGGAAGGAAATTGTATGGACTGGGAGAGAGCCCCAGTAATTCCCTGGTAACAGTATCTGAGGTTGTGGCTGCAGATGGGTTTGCGGCTGTGGATGCAATTGGGTTTTTGGTACAACGGTGTTGTATGAGAGCATACACAAATCCGCAATATCGCTTGGTGCCAGTGGAGGTGGTACCAAGGGGAAGGAATTTGTCATGGAAGTGTCGACGAACAACCTAGGGACCACAACCAACAATGAGGGGGTGGCTGCACTATCGAAGGTAGTATCAACAATAGGGATAACACTGGTTGGTGTGGTCATCCCCTGGAGGTCGTGGTAAGTTAGTTGGTCCACCGTCACAATATTCCTATCATGAGGGAACATCATAAGGTGCAAAATAGTGGATGCCATAGCTCTCATGGTGTACATGTAACTCTATCCCAGGAGAAGGTTATAATCCAACTGCAGATTGACAACTTCTATGTCGATGAACACCATTTTACTTGCTAATGATATGGGGATGTGTGGAAGGATGCTCTAATATTTTTTGGGGTGGCCATCATAGGCACACAATGTAGTTGCAGATGGTTGGAGGAGAGAGGATCTGAGTTTTTGCTAGACTAATGTCGACATGACACAAGTGGATTCTCCTTCATCGATAATACATCGATGCACAACCAAATTCTGAATTGATACCAGAATCTAGAAGCAAATGGTTGATGGTATTCTAGGTTCTCCATTATCCAAATCAAAAGTAATCAATTTGGAGTCGAAGGGATCTATGGCACCGAGTGCAGCCAACAATGCTTTTCACTATGGTGGGCATGTTTTCAGCACTTCTAGAGTGGACATGGTTGTAGGTGACTAGGCCTAGTCATCAACGATGCTATAGTTCATTGTGGCTCTAGCCGTGGCATTGTTGGAAATCCATCGAGTGAGGAATCGTGGTCCTCAGGCCTCCCTATCGGGGGGAGTGTGGGTAAGTGAAGAGGTAGGTTGGTTGTGTTGGACGAGGATGCCATTGATGGGTCAATGGTTTCAGTAGTGGATCCATACTGATTTCGCCTATTTTTCAAGTTGACCTCTTTAGTTGTCATGACTAGTAGGTGATGAGCACCTGTCTCTGTAAGCAGGGGTGCGATGGGAGCTGTAGGAGTAGGTGGGGGCATAGGTGCAGTCACTAACAATCCTTGGAGTGGTAATAGGTTCTGGAGCACCATGGGTGGAAGGCCTGTTGGTGTTGGATTGGTTTGAGCTGGAACTGCCACAATGGTGTCGCACTGAGCTTCATTCTAAAGAACCTGCTTAGCGTGACCCATGAGGGGGAATTCATGCGTATAATGACCGTATATGTCACATAGTTTGCACGGTTGGTTGGTCCATAATAGAGCATTTATTCTAGGTGAGTTAGGTTGTTGGGGGTTTTGAGTTGGTGGGTTTGCGTCGGTGTTGTTGGGAGGGTTCGGTTGTTCACCGCCTCCTTGAGGTTGGTTATTACCCTGATTCCTAGCTTGGTTTTTTCTCCCTTACCCTTGTTGGTTATTGGGGGGCGGGTTGGTTGGGACAGTTTTGCTAATAAAAAACTTGTCCCATGGGTGTTGACGGAGTTGGGGCGGAGGCCAGAGCGACTTGCATAGGTGGTACATAGTAGACTGGAGGATTTAGAGGGGCTATGAATCCAGTCATTGGTCTCAAATATGGTTGTGCCAACCAATTTGGTGCATGGGCATGTTGTTGCGGAGCGAGCTGTGCATAGGAGGTTGTGGCTTCGGACTGAGCCATCATCCTTGAGTAGTTGGGAACTTGGTTTTGTTGCGCAATGCTTAGGCCATTTCTTGGGTGTGGTGGCATTATAGGAGGTGTTGCACAAGACTATGAATGTTGAGAGACATAACCTATGATGCCATCCGCAACATGGGATGCCCCCAACGTGTCATGGTGAGAGGTACCGGCACGGGGAGCATCAGGAAAGATGGTGTACAGGTATCTAGACTGAGCATAGATCAAGTCAAATTGCTGGTCCTTCAAGATGGCATCTTCCTTGGATTGGGGGAGTTCGGAGGCAACATCCTTAGCTATGGGTGGTAGCAAGGTCTTTAAAAATAAATCAAGAAAGATCTTGTCTTCTGGCTGAATCTTGCTCAAGTTCAGGCATCGCTACCACTCATGGATGTGGTCAGTTATATGAGTCATCATGTTTTTGCGACAAGATAGGAGTATATCCACACCCTCGTCATAGAGTATGGGGAGTTGGAAATACTAAAGGAACATGAAGGCTAAAGAATTGAAGCCCAAGTAGGTATCTTGAGGAAGCTCAATGTACCATTTGGTTGCGGCGCCTGTGAGGGTGCACTGGAACAACCTGAGTCTGATAAAATCGTCCATAATGATACTTTTGGATTAGTCCTTGGATATCTGGTTGACCTGGTTTAACCACTTTTGAAGTAAATAATTCCACCTCTTGGCATTGTATGACACACATTCTTGCTCCCTCTCGAATTAGCTTCTCCATTTTGTGGGATCACACAATTTGTGTGTGAGGGAGTTGGAACCCATACAACTTGTATTTTTCTCCTTGCCACTTAAACTTTATAAAGTGTTCTTGGTGTTTTTTTGAGTAGGTACCTAGTGTTTCCGGCCATTGAATTCCTAATACTACATCAACTCCTCCTAAGGGTACTACATAAAATTCTAACTCAAGGTTATAGTTTTGTATTTGTAGCTTAACCTTGTGGAATTTTCCCAGATTTTCGACCTTCTTTCCATATGCGACCATTACCTTCATGTTAGGTACTAGATATATGAAAAGGTTAAGCCTCTTTGCAACACTTACATCAATGATATTATGGGTACTTCCCATGTCGAATAGGACGACAACATTGTTATTTTTTACATGCCCTTTAAGTTTTAATATTCGTGGTTGTTGTATTCCTATTATGGTTGCGATCGATATATAGGGTGTTTCTTAATTTTATAAATCCGACAAAGGATTTGGGATGTCACATGTTTCTTCTGTGTCGGATTCCTCGCTGTATGACTTGCCTTCCTCTTCTACTTCACATTGATATAGGTTCTTGGTGGTCTCTTTCTTCAAACATATGTGTGTTGGGTCCCACTTCTCTTTACAATATTTAGACTTTCCTTCTTTCATTTGTTGGACTTGTAAGTTGGGTTTGTTGTCACTTCTTAGATGTGGTGGTTGGTATTTGGTGTCGGTTTTGGTATTTTGGATGAGACTTCAATCTTTATCATGGTTTATGTTCCATGTATTTTTTATTTTTTCCTCAATGATTTTTGCCTTGCGTCTCTCCTTGTCCAAGGTTGATACATTTAGTAGCTCTAGTTCATCCCTTATATAGGGTTTTAGTCTGTACACATAAGTTTGTAGGCATTGAATGTCTGTGAGTTCTATCACACATGTTGCTAGGGATTCCCATTCATCGTTGTATTCATCAATGTCATCTTTCTGCTGCAAGCTGTTGAGTTTTGCGAATAAGTCTTTTTCTTTTAAACCTTCAAACCTCTTAAAGAAGTCATTTTTGAACTTGTTCCAATTGAGATTAGTTGTCTGTGTTGTAACATTCCACCACATATACCAGTTGTATGCCCAATATTCTAATTGCATCGAGGCATATTTTATCATTTCTTAGTCAGATGTGATATTGTGTATGGAGAAAAAATCTTCTTCCTTGTTGATCCACGCCACGCTCTATTTTGTTTCGCCATTGAATTTTGACAATTCCATCTTGGCTTTCATTTGATATCCACTTATTTTTTGAGGAGAGAGTAGTTGTTCAGGATGTGGAGAATGATCTTGACCGATCTCTTCTTGTGGAATTTCCCCTTTGGGAGGAATTGCATTATGATGAGTTGAACTTGAGGATGGTTGATCTTCCCTTGACACATTGCTAACTAATGTGGCAATTAGGTATTCTAAATACTACTTGAGTTTGCTTAATCTGATTTTGAACCCTACTGATATATGCCTTTTTACTCCTTCCATCTCCCAAGATACAGCTTTGTTGACTTCCTTTTTTACAGTTTTTGATAATTCATTTTTGCCTTTGCGTAGCTCTGCCTCGATTTGGTCGAGCCTTGAGTGTAGTCCTTCAATATTTTTAGAGTCTTGGGCTTGTTTTTTCTCCAAATCCTCCATTAAATTCTTAATTTCATTTATCTCTGACATTTTTCTTGTGGAGGGAGGAATTTTGATATATAAAAATAAAATTCAATATATATAAAATAACATTACTATAATAAGTAATATATCTATATATTCATATAGTAACTTTGGGGAAAAAAGTTAAACAAAATAAATTATTATATAATAAAAAATATTATTATAATAATGCATTTATTTATTATATTTTTTGTGGGTAATGTTTACAGGTTGACGGGAGGTTGCGGCAGAGGCGTTGCTGAGGGAGATGGGATGGCGCGAGGTGGGGAGAAGATGTGGTGGATTGAGATGGCACACAACATAAGGATGGGGATGGAACACAACATAAAGGGAGTGCGTTGATTGGGAGCATGCGTTAGAAGATGTGAAGGTGGGTGGGAGGTTGTGGAGGGTGTGGAAGGATATGCTGACAGTGCTTAGGAGAGGTCGATGGTCAGATGTGGAGACGGGAGGAAGGAAAGATGAGAGGGATGGAATAGGTCAGATGGAATGGGGTAGTGAGGAAGTGCGGTGGTGGAGGGCGAGTGCGAAGGCTGGTAGAGTTGTTGAGGAGCCACACAAGGAGAGGGATACATCAGGTGGAATGGCATGGGGAAGAGCGAGGGAGTCAACAGCGAGGGAAGCATGAAGGTGATGAGAGAAGTGGCGAGAGGGTGAGGAAGGAGCAGATGGGTGGTGGAGAAAATGAATGGTAGAGTTCAAGGAGCCAAACGTGGCTCTAATACCACTTGGAGTGAAGGAAATCAAAACCCACAAAATTCAAATTAGCCACAATGAATAGTAGTAATTGAATGATGGATTTTTACAACTAGAGAGAAGACCTTTTATAGGTCCAAACACACAATTTCAATGGAATGGTGTGACCCTATGATTAGCTAATTAATATTACATTTAATATTTAAATTAATTGCTCTTAAATACTTAGATACATAACATCCCCTAAGGAAGAATCCTTCATAGGAAATTCCTAAAGGGACAAGGAATTAATGAAACCCTTGAAGTTGAAGCAGAAAGAAGGATTCAATCTCAATCAGTTGAAGCAAGAACTACCAAAAAATATCTTAAAATCTAGGACCAGGATATGACAAAATTAGAGGAACTCAAAGCGATGGAAAAAAAATATGGAAATCCCTATTTCAATATCCAACTCTCAAATTACTTTGAATGTTAACAGCCTTAATATAAAATAAACCTTAGTTCTATCTCATATTTGGATTTAGATGAAGGGTTAGACACACTGAAGGAAACCCTATCTTATCAAACCTTAGTGAGTTCTACTCCCTTAGGCTCAATAAAAAATCCTTCCCCTACAAAGCTTTAGCTATGTCTACCTATTTGAGATCTCAATCCATGTCCGCTAAAAAGTATTCTATGTGGGATGATAGGGGCTTAAGCCTAAGATACAACCTCATATGCAAAAAAAACCATTTCTCAAATAGAGGACAAAGGAATTAAAGGAGGTTTAGCCAAATACAATGATAAACCCTCTCTAGTAGATAGGAAATCCTTTCTCTCCCAAGAAGAAAATAGAGCCATTTGTTGGCAGTAATTTTTGAGTAAATTCAGTTGTGCAACATCCTAGATTTTGAGCAAGGTCGAAGATATCACGCAAAGGTGAAAGTTGGCGTGCAAGGAGGATTACCCACATTTTTTGGTCTTTGGTCATATTTTGTATATTTGGACTGCATTATGTGGATTGTGGTCATCGTTTTGTAGATTGTGGTACAAGTAGTAAGGAAGTTGACTTAAGTGCACCACTGATGTAAAGGCACAAGCCTATAAATAAATTTAGGATTGCAAGTGTTACGCGACTTCTTCTTGTCTTTTTTATCTTTTGGATATCTTTGGATCTGTTGATAATCTGGAGATCAAACCTGTGTGAGAGATGAATTGAAGAACTGTTTCTGGGGACCTGTGTTTTGCTATGAATATTAATATGACATGACCGAGATTAGATAGAAACATTGTGTCTTTTTGCATCTTTCTATTTTCTTGTGTTCTACGATCTAAATGTGAATGCGATGTGTATCTGTGAATGATGTGATGCTTCTTTGTTATGAATGATGGTATCTTGGTAGATCTATTTATGATTTGATGTCTCTACTACGATATAAGTACATTAATCAGATCTGTTGAATATGATTATGTTAATGTATAAACTGAATGTTTAGATCTGTTAAGTAATGCTACGTTGAGTTGGAAGTAGATGTGTGATCCTCCTTCATACTGCGGAAAATTGGTTCCGAAATTTCTCCCTCGAACATCTCAGTTGAGACTTCATCTTCTCTGCAGGTGTTGTCGGATGGGGTAAAACCTCTCTGGGCCAGTGCTTAGGGAGATCGCTATGTTTTGGGTGTCAATAGAGATTGAGCCCCTATCAACGGGTTTGTGTCAAGACCATTAAGGAGTTTAGGTAAGGAAAACAACTACCAATCAAGGAATCCCTTACAACAGGGAGGCTCTTGGGGTCATCAAATCCATGAGTATCATTTCTCTAAATGTGAGAGGGTTGGGGGGGACATCCACAAAATATTGAGGCTCAAGAGATGTTTTTGCAAATACAATGTAACACCCTCTTTTTTTACCCCGTGATATTAAATTTCAATTGATGTGAATATTGTATTAAATCGTGGCAAGGAGCTCAAAGGCCAAGGCCTCGACATTGAGTTTGTGTTTGTGTTCAGTGGTTAGAATTAGAATCGATGGTTTATGTGCTAGTCAGGCCTGGTATGATTGAGACATCATGTAAAATACAAATTAATTAAAAACCTACAGCCAGCTATGTGTCGCAAATTTTAAAGAGATGGGGGCATGATTTTCCTAAGGATAAGGGGGGGGATTTTTAACCTTGAGCCGTTTGGTGGGAATGGGAAGAGTTTTGGCAAAAATTTGAAATGGGAAGAGCACCATTTCTGAAAATCATGTTTCTTTATTGCATGGGCAAGAAAAACACCAAAACACGCATGCCATTCCCTCATGTGTTCATGTTTCACCTTCCCTCACGTTTTGGAAAAATGACAAGACATTTTGTTGATGCATCATGGATTCATTCATTCATTCGCTTTCTTTCAAGAATGTAGACTTACGTAGAAAACCTCTCTAAGTTTCATCCTTCACGTTTTTTTTCCTATCCTTTCATTTTTGTTTCCTCCTTCACAATTTCCCTATCTGTCAATCGTTTTCCTAAACACGCATACCTAGAAAACATGTTTTGCATTCTGAACTGATAAACCAGCAAGAAGATTTGGATTCGGTGATTGTATCAGTCGATCTCGCTCATGCAATGCTTAGAAGTTTGTAATTTTTGTGTGTACATGCATTTGTTGGCCTCTGTAATGTTTTCTTGAACCTAGAACTGTGATCGTTGTATGTACACCCTTGTGTGGTATCTGAACTAGCTTGGGGAAATGGAAATGGAGTTTGGACCTGCCTGATGAACCTAGTGTAAAAAGGAACCTCACAGACAGATCTGGGGGAGTTGGTTTTCTTCTTTGTACACCCGGGATAACACTGGAGAGGGAAGGCATAGATTGAGGGATTGTAGAGTAGAGAATGGAATGATTCCTAGTGTTGGCTGTGCAAATGCTTTAGAATCCAGGCTAGATTTGGTGCATGTGTCCATAGCTCTGGGATTGAGCTCACTAGCATAGAAGCCAGTCTTTCCAGCCTGATAAACCTAACTGGTAGTTGGCCTGGTTGTGTCTTGTGTGAATTTTGACAATGTGTGAACCACTGCATGTGTATGCCTGATAAACCCAACTGTCATAACCCCAAAAATTTTGAAAAATTTAAATTTTTTTAAAAAGCATATCGTTAACATAAATGCAGTTAACTAATCATTCAAATAGTTATATGTTACCATCTTATTAATTGAATTATCTGTTGGATTGTGTTTAGTGATAGAACAGTTCTATTCAGTTTACTGACTTGTTTTCTTTTTTACGACCACAAGGTGGGATGTCATGCAAAAATTGGGCTTACTTAGATTTCGAGCTAATGTAGAATGTTTTTCTGTTCGTACAGACTACAGGTAAGAATTTTGGTTGCTGCATGTCGAAATTCTAAAGTGTTTAAGTACATCGCAAAAAATAAAAGTTCAGTAGGAAGATAAATGCTAAACAATTTTCAATGCTCACTGAGGTAAATTCAATAACTGTCTATTCTTCTAGGTGGAGTAAATTTATGGTTCTTAAAGATTACTGAACTATTCGATAATTATCATAGATGTCAAGTGTTAAAAGACCTCAATTTAAACTCTTTACAAAAATAGAGTAGAAAAAGGCAGAGTTATACAATTTACAATTTACCTTCCAAGTGCACATATACACTCACATTGTAATGCATATTTATAAGGGTTTGACGTATTACTGTTTCCATTTTCAACTTTGAATTTTAAGGGAAAATCAACTTTATTTCGAACTGCTCTTTGAGAAAGATATACTCAACCTGAAAACACAAGTTTTAGTTATGCAATAACTGTTCCAAACTAAGTTTATTTTTAGTCGGATAAAGAACTTACTGCAAACAAGTTCTTATTCTATTCCTTTCATATCAAAATAAGAGGGCATGTCCCTAATGGCTACTATCTTAAAAGAATACACAACATAGAAGCTTTAAGGTCTAATAATTATGTTGGAAAATCTTCCATTAAAAACTTAATGGCTTCACCCTTATACGATATAATTTCTTGGTTAAGAATATGTATCCCAGGTAAAGCACTCATCAAAATATTTATTTACTATTCTCTTTTACATGTTTTTATCAAACTTAATTAAATATAGAAAGACCCCTAGGGGTTAATATTATTAACATGTTACTTGTCAAAGTTGAATTATACAACAACTTTAAAATTGTCCATTAGTATATTCTAACATTAAGAATATAGGTGTTGGTTAAATACTTATGTAAGCATTATTCTTACTTACATATGTATTAATGTTTTCCTTCTACAACAATGATATCAAACTGATTCTCATTAAGGTTATAATTTGTTGAAAGAAGAATAGTTATTCTCCTGGATGGAGAGGCCATGAACAAGATCAATAACATAACTAGCTTATGGACTCTAATTCCAAAGACAAACTTAAAAACCTTTACTTCATCTATTCCAAGCTAGTATATAAAGTTAGGTTATTAACTCATTACTCCTGATAGAGTATAACCTATGATCATATGAGTATTAAGTAAAAGAAAATATTAGGTTATGCAAAAATAAGTTGTAGTGTTAACTACGCCCATGAAGAATGAAGGGTTATAACTCGATTGCCTTGCAAGAGTGATGATATATCATAATGTATTTCAATAAATTGCTATACTCTTATATTGGTTTGAAGCTCTATGGTATAATCTACGTGTTAACAATTTTCCTTGTTATTATACTCCAATGATAGGTTGACTTCAGCTGGGACTATAGTATAACCTTCGTGACATTTCGAATGATTGACAACATCGTTCCTCATGATCTGTTCCTCGATGACTATGGGAAAATAACCACCGTGAGAAAATAATTTGCAAGGATACGTGTCTTCGTCCTGGCCAAGCATCACAAGGTTAAAAGGGTCCCTTCCAACCCTAACTCATTAGTATTCCTGTAGAAATTCAGGCCTGCAGTAGATTAGTTTCACCCACAACAATTAACAATTGATCATGCAAAATTATCAACAATGGAGACTGAATATGGAGCTGTAACACAAAATTATATTAACTGAGTGTACAATAGCCAACCCTGTAATAACATAGGCTGATGAATATATATAATACATGATCAAATCGAATGCATAAGGAAGCATCCAAATCTAGCATAAAGAAGGCTTACCCAAAATAGGCAAATCCCCCATAGGTGTAAAAAGCTGATCCCAAATCTATCAAGGACCCCAAGAATTAGCAAGGGCGCATGGACAAGATAAAGAGTGGTCAAATGGAAGCTCATACATGCTTTTGTATGGAGGAAAGAGTGGAGGAGGAAGAGGCAACAAAGCTGATTCACCTCACCTAGTCTTGCTTTCCTATGTGCCTTAAAACACTGAAAAAGCAGGGAATAAAGCAGAAAAAGCAGATGGGCGCCTAGGAGGCCAGGAATAAAGTAGATTTGATTCCTAAGGTTTTCCCAAGTGCTCCATGAGTCAATAATGGCAATTTTGACCTCTATGGATAGGCAATTAGCAACTTGCACATGGTGGGACTCATGGACTAGGCAAATAAG
>LPNX010037281.1:10302-27499 GCA_001517045.1 Pseudotsuga menziesii | reverse complement strand
GGGTGCTAATTTAGCACAAATCCCTAGTTTAAAGGATATCTTTCTGGTTTTTATCTTAACAAATACATGCTCACCTACTCGGAATTCTTTCAGAGTTCTTTTAAGGTCGTCATGACTCTTTTGTCTATTCTGAGCAATTTTCAAATTACTTTGTACATGTTTCACTATTAGTTCCAATTGTTTTAACAATTTAGGTCCTAACATCAATCTGTCAACTGGATTATTCCATGTAATAAGAGTATTACATTTCCTACCATAGAATATTTCAAAAGGACTATGCTTTGCTGAAGCTTGATAATGATTATTATACGCAACTTCAACTAAGTGCAAATAATCCTCTCACTTCTTGGGATAGTCTCTAACATACATTCGTAACATATCTTCTAGTACTTAATTGACCCTTTCTGTTTTTCCATCCGTTTGGAGATGATAAGTAGTACTGAAATTTAAGTTGGTATTTAGTAACTTAAATAAAGATTTACAAATGTTACCAATAAACTTAGGATCTTTGTAAAAAATTATTACCTTTGGAATGTCGTGCAAACGAAAAGTTTCCTTCATAAATATTTCAGTAATGTTAGCATCTTTAAGAGTTGTTTTAACACGTATGAAGTGTGCTTCCTTGCTTAGTTTATCCACAACTACCATTATTGAATCATTTTTTTTCTCGTTTTTAGGCAAACCAGTTATAAAATAAAGATTGATCACTTCCCATTTCAAATTTGGAATTGGTAATGGTTATAAAAGACCTGTTGGGTGTTGATTTTCAGCTTTAACTTGCTGACATTCTATAAACCTAGCTAAAAATTCAGCAACTTTGTTCTTCATATTAGGCCAGAAACACTCTTTTCTCTACATTGTTATCATCTTTTAATACCCCAGATGTCCGAAATAAGGACTTTTGTGTACTTCATTCAAAATTAGTAGTTTAATTTCTGGTATGTTAGGCATATAAAGTCTATTTTTATACATCATTAATCCTTAAATTCATTTAAACTGTAATATTTTTTATATTTCCATATTCATTCCAAGTCAATTTTTCTCTTAAAGTTTGGTATTCGGTGTCCAGTTTTAATGCTTGTTCGAATTTATCATCTAATTCGGTTTTATAACCACTAATGGAAACTATAAAACTTGTTATTTCATTTATGCTTAAGACATTAGTCGGTTTACTTTCTTTTGTTTTAATGTGTTTTATTTCGGAATCATATTTACTAAGGAAAGCTAGCCATCTAGTTTTCCTTGCGTTTAGATTTTGTTGATTAAATAAATACTTTAAGCTTATGTTACTAAACATAAAAAAAAATTATTACCTTATAGATGATTGTGCCACAATTTTAAAGCATAGATTATGGAAGCCAGCTCTAAGTCATAAGTTGCATAATTCTTTTTGTGTGTTTTTAAATTCCCTGATTCATAAGAAATTACGTGACCTTCTTGTGTCAATACTTCACCCATATCTTCTCTGCATGCATTTGTGCATCCAAAAAATCTTTGTCTGGATCTGTTATTTTTAAAAGGGGTGCAGTGGTTGATAATTCTTTTAATTCATTAAAAATTTCTTCGCACTTTTGATACTAAACAAATATTTTTCCCTTTTTCTGTAATGATGTTATAGGATTTGCAATTTTTGAAAATCCTTCTATAAATTTCCCATAATAACTTGTTATTCCCATAAATGATCATACATCAGTTACGTCCTTGGGAACATGCCAATCAATTATTGCTTTTATCTTATCTGGGTATACCGATATTCCTTATTCGGATATCACGTGCCCTAGATATTGTATGTTATCTTTATAAAATTCGTATTTACTGAACTTAGCATATAGTTTATGTTCTCTTAAAACGTTTAGTATTATCTGCAAGTGTTCGTCATGTTCTTCTTTTGTCTTGGGGGATATTTTTATATCATCTATACAGATGACTACAAATATATCTAAGTATTTGCTTATGACACTATTCATTAAGCTCATAAAGGTTGCTAGAGCGTTTTTCATCCCAAAGGGCATAACCAAAAACTCATAGTGTCTGTATCTTGTTATGAAAGTAGTCTTAAAAGTATCTTCGTCTTTAATTCTGACTTGATGATATCCAGATCTCAAGTCTATTTTTGAAAATATCGTCGTTTCATGTATCTAATCAAATAGATCGTTGATGCAGGACAGATGATACCTATTTTTAATTGTGATTTTATTCAGTTGACGATAATCTATACATAGGCATAATGTACAATCTTTCTTCTTGACAAATAAGAGAGGTGCTCCCCGAGGGGATACACTTGGTCTTACATAGTTTTTTTCTATTAGTTCTTTCAATTGTATTTTTTTAATTCATTTAGTTCCAACATGCTCATTCGATAAGGATTTTTTGAATTAGGTATAGCTAGTGGTACTAATTTGATTGTAAAATCCAAATCTCTCTTTGGAGGTAATCTTGGAATTTCTTTTGGAAAACATCCGAGAAATCTTGTCGGGTTGGAATATCCTTGAATTTTAGCTTATCTTCTTTATCAATTTGTTCATTATTTATTATATCTAGTGTAATATACCTCTTACATACACTAGATGATTTGCAAATTTGGAATATTCGAATGTACTTGTTTTTCTGGTGAGGAGCTCAAGGCCAAGGGCCCACCAGAAAAATACCTTGAAATTTATAAAAGTCAACTTACTAAGTTGTAGACTTAGGAGAGTTAGGACGTCAATGCAGCTTAATGATGGGAAATAGAAAGAATAAAAGAATAACCACTTAGGAGAAAATACGAATGGTTACAAAACCGTTACCTTAATGCCATGGTATCGCATACACCCTTGAGTAGGGAGGTTCTAAGGGTAAGTTTTGGGACCTGACTTCGCCATATTTATGCTAACTAAGAGATGTTAGCGATAGGGTATATTTTCAAACACTTTTGACCTTGACTTAAAGGCGCGACAAGCTAAGAATGAATTTTATTAAGGAGTGTCATGACACCATAGAGAGGAAGGTACCGTCATCAGCATACCTTGATTTAATGATGATGTACCAGTTACGTGGACTAATATATGGTGACATATATTAAATACATTAATTAAATTATGACATTAAATATATATATATATATATAGTCGTAACCAATTTTTCTAGTAACCCTAAGCATCAGGGATGATTTTAAGAACCACCCCTAGATTTATATGTATAAAAAATGGGTGAATCTCTCCGGTATATAGGAAAATTTGAAGGCATTTTTTTTTTGATAGGAATGGGTAGGTTTTATATTAATGAAAGAGTGACAGAGTCACCAAAAGGGTTACAACTCGAAAATAGGATCTTCAAACAATCATTCAACTTTAACTACTGAAACTACATATGCCTATAGTTATGCAAAACCAAGACTTTTAGTGAAATATCATAGGGAAGGCAGGAAAAAAGCTGAAACTAGACTGATGTTAACGACGGCTAGCCATTGCTCCAGACGATTTCTTGGGAACTTGACTTAATTCGTGTCCTAGATGTCCATCATCTCGGCGCTTTATCCAATTGTTCTCCAAGCTTTGCAAACGGGTGTCCACGTTATCCAAAGAAGTCATTACCTTCTCTTCCATCACCCGCATAGCAACTAAGAGATCCGAGCGAATGTGACCCATCTCTTCATCTACTTGGTCAAGACGGCGTCCCCCAAGCTCATTAATTTGATGCAGAAAATGACCTTGACGCCTTACCCTGCGCCTTAGAATCCTGACTTCAGCATCCAACTCTTCCAGGGGGTCTGGAGAGGAGGATGAGAAGCCAGTTGGGATTTCCATATCCACTAGAGATAACATCCAATTCACTACCCTAAAACGAGGAGAGCTTTGCCACCCAGCAGGACCAACCTTCACCTTCAGAACGACGTGATTTCTATTTCTCGCAACAGTACACGGAAGACAATGAGGATGCCCGATAGCAGAAGCATGAGATAAGGGAAATATAAATACCAAACTCTGGTGCATATTGAAGGACCAATCATCCATATACAGACACCACTTTCCTGGCCTGAACTTTGCAATGAGTAACCAAACGTAATACCTGAGGGGGGAGTCTCTTGATGATCACAAAACTACTGAGAATCATGACGTAGCAAGATGCCAACTGACCAGTACACCTTATCATCTGTGAAACCCATATGGGACTGATCCGAACATGGTGTCTCCACTCGCCTGCATGATGGGCTATGCGTGCGCATTAAATCCTTACCCGAGCTTGATGGATTTTGAAGAATCTTGCTGCATAATCTAGCTTGCTCTGTAGTACATAAGGTGGTACGAACCATTATCATCAAATCCTGGGAGGTATCCTCCATCATCAGCAAATCCAGGTAATACACCATCTGAGGGAGAGTCGGGCCAATAGATAAAGAAATGACATTACGCATGATGAAGAGCACAATATAAAGGCGCATGTCGAGGAGATGCCGATGGAGAAGGTTCCATTGGGTAGCCTTATCATATGACACATGGCCTATGTCCCAATTCCATAAAGCCGACCAAAACACCCTTAAATTCATACTCCGACGATTAGGCAATAGAAAGCAAACTGAGCTCACCATTGATTTTGAAGACCCCTTTGCCCAAGGCTATCACCTCATTTGCCACTCCGTCCGCCTATTCATTGTGCATTCTCAAAACATGAAAAAATCAATAGATCTCAAAAGAGGAATGAGGAGAAATATTCTTCGAATAACTTGCTGGAGGCGATTTGAGGAAGGCAGCGTCCGCTAATTGAGATGATGGATAATCAGCCGAGAGTCCCCTACAACCGAGAGCACCTGAATTCTGTGGTGAATAGCTTGACTCAAGCCTTGCCAAAGAGCCTGAGCTTCCGCCATATTATTAGAACTTATCCCTAAATTCCAAGCAAATGAGAAAGTCAAATTTCCCTCGGGGTCATAGAGCACCCCTCCCCCTCCTGCCTCCCATTGATTACCTTTTGACGCTCCATAAAAAAACAGGAGATTTATTCCTAAGTCTTTGCACCAAAGATTAAAAGAAGTTTTATCTTCCCTGATTTCCCAATTTTGCAAAGTGGGGGCTTGATGAGGAAGGTCCACAAAGGAACCTGGATTCATAATTTTGAACCAAACTTCTTCCTCCCGGGACGATGGAGAATGAAGACAAAGAGGGGGGCGATATCGAATGAAGTCCCCGAGAAAGGCTTTAATTTTGACTACCACTTGGATGGGAGGGGAGTTAATACCTCTAAAGATCCATTTGTTACGTTCAAGCCAGAGTTTCCAACATATAAATTTGGGAAGAGTCAACCAGGCAATGGCTAGAGGGTCCTTCGCATGATGCTTGACTGGAGAGGAAAAATACCAATGACAAAGAAGAGAAGAGACATCATCAAAAGGAAGGGGGTAGTGCCAGGGAGCGATCGTTAGATTCCAGAATTCAGTAGCAAAGGGGAAAGAAATGAACAAATGGTGAGATGTTTCCTCTGTAGCCAGGCATAGGGGGCACCTAGAAGGGCCTTCCCATCCCTTCTTTTGAAGGGAATCCACAGTGAGGACACTATTATGAGCCAGAATCCATGAGAAATGATCAACTTTAGGGAGAGATTTAGTTTACCAGATATAGTTCCAAATTACTGGATTCCTGGGCACATTTGGAATAGTTTTGATGCTTTTGTAACCTTCAGCAATAGTATAATGCCCGAAATTTGAGCCCCACCCTCGAACATCTCTAAGGTGTTTGGCTACTGGAGCCTTCCCATTCAGGTAGTGAAGGAGCCGGACTTTTTCTTCTTCCAAGTTAGGAGGGCAAGCCAGAATGTCCCATCCTATCCAATTGTTCTTGCCTTCTGGGTGCCACTTGGAGATTTCCGAAAGCTTTGATATCCCAAGGTTTGATAGGAACCTTCGAATTCCATCCACTCCTTCCATATTACTAATTGGAGAGCTACCTAAGATGGAATCCTCCCAAATCCTGATTTTATTTCCATTTCCTAAAGTCCAAGTGAGATCTCTGGAGATAAAGGGATGGGCTTTAGAACATAGCACAAACAAGGGGGATCCTTTGGACACCTTTAGCCCTTGGTCCAAGCACCTGATCCTGGGTCCTAAGAAGTATTTCTTCCATAGAGCCTGTGTACTCCATGAGGAGTTCCCCGAAACCATATTCCAAAGAAGCTTGGCACCAAGACCTAGATTTTGAGCTGTAAGATCATGCAAGTGTAGTCCACCCTCTCGATAAGGAGCAGTGAATTTTTCCCATTTAACCAGAGGCAGCTTGTTTTCATTTTGTTTCCCTCTTTTCCAAAGGAATCTCCTAAGAAGGGCTTCTATCTTTTGAAGAACAGTTAAAGGGGCCAAAAGCAGAGAACATTGAAAAACATGCATGCTTGCTAGGACAGATTTGATAAGAACCATTTTTCTTGCCAGGTTTAGCCAGGAGGCGCCCCAAGCTTTGATTTTTGAGCTTAATTTTTCAATCAGTGGATCCCAGCTGGAAACTTTAGGCTTGGCCTTGAAGATAGGGACTCCTAGATATTTAAATTCTGTCCAATGATGCTTCCCTTCTATCATCAAAATACGGGATAAGGAATGCAGCTCAAATGGGGAACAATTGCAACTGAAAATTTGAATTTTGGAGTAGTTGATTTGGCTCCCTGAGATATCATGGTAATTATCCAACACTTCTTTAAACTTCCTTGCTAAAGAGGGATTCGCACCACCCAAAAGAAGGGTGTCATCAGCAAATTGAGTGTGATTAACTTCTTTGAGTCCCCTCACAATGCTTAGACCCAGCAGATCTTCTTGAACTCTATAATGTTCCAGGTGAAAACTAAGAGAGGCTGCTTGGATAGCATAAAGCAAAGGAGAAATAGGGCACCCTTTGCGGAGACCACGAGAGGGTTGGAATAAATTTGCTGCTCTGCCATTTACAAGAGGAGCTATCCACGGTGTGCTAATACAGGCTTTGACCCAGGAAATAAGTCCAGGAGAAAACTCGAACCTGGTCATAACTTGAAATAAAAATTCATGTCGAACTTTATCAAAGGCATTGGCTAGGTCCATTTTAATAGCCATACCTTTTTCTTTCCTTTTCATGCTAGAATGGATAGCTTCTTGGACTAAGATGATGTTGTCAGAGATTTGCCTGCCTTTAATGAATCCTCCTTGATTCTCTGAGATAATGAAAGGGAGGATAGCTTTCAGTCTAATTGCAAGGACTTTGGTGATAACCTTATACCCTATATTACATAGGGAGATAGGATGGAATCGGGAGAAAGAAAAGGCACCTTTTTCTTTGGGGATGAGGGCGAGGAAAGACGAATTGGTTCCTCCACCTAACTTGAGACAAGATTGGGATTTCTTAACCATCCTAAACAAATCATTATGGATGATATTCCAGCAGGAGGAAAGAAATCTAGCAGTAAACCCATCCAGCCCAGGGGCTTTATCAGGGCTCATGCTATCCACAGCGCACTTTACTTCTTCCATAGTAACTGGTCGGAGGAGCATGCGATTATAATGGTCAGAGACAAGGTTTGGAATGTTATCCAAAATATCTGAGTGGCTGAAGTCCATCCCTGGGTAATTCTCTGTATATATTTCTTGGAAATGATCATGAGCTTCTTTTTTAATTTCCTCGAAAGCTGAGAGATGGTTCCCCAAATGATCAATCTTTGAGACAGTCTTGAAGTGTTTTCTAATCTCTGCTTGTTTATGAAAGAAATTAGTGTTTTTATCTCCTTCTCGGAGCCAAGGGATCCTTGATTTAATTTTCCAGTAATTTTATTCCAACCTACAAGCTTCATGGAGCTTATTATGGAGAGATATTTATGTATTCAGAGAAGCTTGATCCATGCTCCCTTCATTCATGAGATGATGATCTTCTAGAGCCTTCTCCACTTCCACCCTTTGCTTTTTGGGGGATATATGGAGTTTCACCCAATATTTCAAAGTATTTTTCACTATCCGAAGCTTCTCTTCCCACACGAAGAAAGCAGACCCTCTAACATTTGTTTTCCAAGCTGCTTCTACAATGTCCTGAAAACCTTCCAAAGAAATCCAAGCAGGATTGAACCTAAAAGGAATGGGGCCCAAATTCTGATCTTTGATAAACAAGAGAGTAATTGGCTTGTGGTCTGAAGCACTGAAAGACAAAATGGCCCAAGTCAGGTCATAGCCATGAACATGAAGAGACTACTGGACCAAGAATCTATCCAACCTTGCTGCGATGTGTCCTAGCCCTAACCTTTTGTTAGTCCAAGTATACTTTCCTTTGGTTGGTTTAATATCTTCCAGGTCCCATTCTGAGATGATATCTTCTACCCATTCTCTGGCCTGATCACTAACCATATTTCCCCCTTTCTTTTCCTCAGAAGAGAGGTTTAGGTTTAGATCCCCAGCAATAACAAAATTGTCCAACTGAGTTGAGATCATATGATTATTCAGGTTAGTCTAGAAAATTTTTTTCTCAGAGAAAGCCATAGGAACATAAACATTGAAGAGACTTAAGCGGACGTTTGTCTCTTTGAATAGAATTTCAGTAAAGATCCAATGAGGGGAAGTGGAAAAACTTACAATTTCAACTTTGTAAGGGTCCCATAGCGTTGCAATGCCTCCTGATGCTCCTCTAGAGCTGACCGCTATGCACTGTGCATTGAACCAGAATGAAGGAGCTGCCTGGAGGAAGGCTTGCTCTTCCATTTTAGTCTCCTGGACAAGGAGGATATCGGGTCTCGAGATTCTGATTAGGTCTTTCATTGATATCACTTTCGATTTACTCCCTAGCCCCCTACAATTCCAGGAGAAAATCTGCATTACTTACCTTTTGGCATAGGGGTTGCCCCTTTTGGGGCATTACCTTGATGTCTGGTATTTCTTGAAGAGATGAGTTTTTCCAGAGAAGGTTGAACTCCAGCTAACCGGTCTCGATAAGTGGCAGCTTCTCTTCTTTCCCGCTCCGTTTTCCTTTCTCTGCGATCCTTTTTGGTATGTTTCGATGCATCAAGGTCCTCCCCTTTTGATCCTTCTTCCTCTATGCCCCCGTCTCTAGCAGAATATTGCTGCGTGTCTTCCTGAGTTGCATTAGTTGCTTCTACTTCTGCATTCGAATTTCCTTTTATTCTGACTTCCGATGATTTTGTTTGAGTAGGGGAGGTCGAGAGAATCTCTCCTTCTTCGATTGGAATGACAGGTGGTTCTTGTTCTTCAAGGACTTCGAATCTATTTCCATCTCGAGAGATACAGATACTTTCCTGAGCCTTGGAGGATTCTGGGGCCATAGAAGGGGGATCCTTCAATGGAGGGGCCTGAGGACCTTTAGCACCCTTTCTTCTAGGGTTTTCTTTATTCTTTTTAAATTGCTTCCGTCCTTCTTCAGGGGTATTTTCCATCTCAGGGACCTGAAGTTTTGGGCAGTTCCTTTGAAAATGGCCATGTTCATGATAGCGCCTGCACTTGAAAGGTAGCTGTTCATAGTCAAGTTGTTGAAAATGCTGCCACCCTTTAACTGAAAGTTTCACTGCTTCAGGAAGACCTGCTTCTAAATCAACTTCTACACATATTCGAGCAAAGGAATATACTGCCTTTGGTTCAGCTTTATCAAAGTATTTTCCTAGGCCATTTCCTATAGATCTGAGAGATTCTTCACTCCTGCAATGCATAGGGAGATTAGGTAAATGAACCCAGACTGGAACTACTTTGGGAACATCCAGAGCCGGATCAAATTCAGGAGTCCAACGATTCAGATACAAACCCTGAGGGCCCATAAAATAGGGTCCGCTTCTAAAAATCAAATCCCTATCTGCTTTTGAAGCAAAATCAAAGAGAAAATACCCTCTTCTGATTGCATAGCTCGAAACTCCTTGAGAGATCAGAGGATGCCAGTTATTTTGAATCCAAGTTTTTGTAGTTCTTGGAGAGGGCCAAAGGCCTGTGAACTGACTAATAAGGGCGCGATATGCAAGAGAGACTACTAGATGAATGGTTTTTTCAGACGGAAGTTCAATCTCAGGAATGGCATCAATCTTCTTTACAAACTTCAGCGGCGGAACAACATCCACCTTCTTCCCATTCGCAGCAACCAGATGCGCAAAAGGCGGCTTCTTCAGCAAAGGGCGATGGCAGAGGAGGGGGATGTTGAGGAGGCGATCATCCTCCACCAGCAGAGCTCATCTTTGGCAAAACCTAGCCGCAAGAAAACCCTAGCAGCAGAGCATTCCTCTTCAATGAAGGTATTTAATTATTTGTTATTAAACTACAGACTTTTTGTGAAGGCAATTTTATCAATAGTATAATATTTATATATAAAAAATTTGGTGAATCTTTCATTTTATTATATAATATTGTAAAATCTTGGAGAATCTTTCATTTTATTATATAATGTTGTAAAATCTTGGCGAATCTTTCACTAAGTTATAAGATATTGTAAAATATTGGCGAATATTTAACTTCATTATAAAAAATTGTAAAAAATGGCGAATATTTAACTTCATTATAAAATATTGTAAAAATGGCGAATATTTCACTAATTTATAGAATATTGTCAAAATAGAGGAACAAAAACATTAGTCAAATAACATGAATGGCATCATCAACAACAGAAGATGTACTGCACTGACTAGATTCAGGGCAAGTGGAGACTCCTCTTGTTATCTCATCCCTTAATGGTCCAGCGGACATGTGGGGACCTGAATCTTGACAAACTAATAAACTGATAGAATCATATATTATGGTCGATCTTGGCCTCCACTAGCCAATTAAGGTCATGGAGGCTAATACAATTACACATTGTAATCAGCCCCTCGGTTAGCTATGTAGAGATCGTTTATTCTTTTGAATATCGATAAGTATTTACCAAGAAAATATACAATCAGCATAAAATAATCGAAAAACTGAAGACAATTAATTCATGTAACTAAAAGTTAATAAATAAATCTTTTCTCAAACCCTAAAACCAACCTTGATTCAAGCTACAAAAAAGGGTTAAACCAAGCTTCGAATGAGAACTAGAAGCATTCAAAGGACTTAACATAATATTTAACCAAAATACACACAAACTTCAAAAATCAACAAAATGCTTCAAACAAAAGCAATAAACAAACCATAAAAAAATTTCAAGATATTCGTGCTAAACAACAACAAGGTTTCATGTACTTGAATGAACCCATTATTACTTAGCGAAAGTGTTGTCAAATTAGTTATCTATCATTTAATGTTAGGAAGCTATCTATGTGAAGAGATAGCTCCTAGGCCCAGCTTTCTCAAATTCCAATGTCATTTGCTGTCACATACAAGAAAGATACAATGTAAGAGATAAATATCAAACCATCAATCTTAAAATAAGTTGCATGAAGGTAATGTAGCTCAAACCATCAATCTTAAAATAAGTTGCATGAAGGTAATGTAGCTCAAATCATCAATGTTACAACAAAAAAGTACAATGTAGAATCTATTTGTACCTAAAACACGAACTCAATTTCATATACATTGGTCACCACTGACCAGTAAGGGTACATGGAACAACTATACAAAAATAAGACTCAAGAAGTTTAATAGTATTAGGCTTCAGAACATGGTTCTCTTGCAAGTAAGATTTAGTCATTCAAGTCTATCCTTGAGTAGTATTTTAGTAATACTCAATCCTGCCATTGACCTTCTTCTGTTCAAATTTAAATTCATTTATTTTGTGTAGATCCCATTATAAATGACTCTCCACATGAGGATCACCTCATCATCTTTCTCATGTAAATCCAAAGTTGAAAACAAATACCTTCAATTCTGTCTCCAGTCTGCCCAAAATGATATCTTCACTACAACTAATGCATCAACTCTTCCATCTAGTGTTGTATTGTTGTTCAATATGTTAGAATAATAAACCCATAGTTAGCTACCTTAGACATTAATTAATCCATTTTTGTCTTATTTTCCTAGTTTCCAATATTCCACTCTATGCAAGTTGTCTTCCACATGTCCTAGAAGTCAAACTTGCTAAAACTGAGCCATGGAGCGCTTGGGAAACCTCCTGGAAACCATATTTAGCAGTTCTACTTTATTCCAGATCCTCCCTAGCGCATATCTATTTTTTCTGCTAAGTTTCCTGCTTTATTGATATTTGAGGCAAAAGGGAAAGTAAGACTAGGTGTAGTTGACTTGTTTTTTGTCCTCATCATCCTCCATTCTTTTCTCCTAATAAAAGCATGTATGAGTTGTCTTTCCATCACCTATTAGCTTTCCTACTTGACTTTGCCAATTCGTGAGCCTCTAGGTAGATTTGGGAACTACTTTATGCACCTGTGGGGGATTTGACTAGATTTAGTAAGCTTGCTTTTGACTATTTCGAATGGCATCCTTATGCATTCCAATATCTCATGTAATTATATATTGCAGCAACCTATCACTTCATAAGGTTGGCTATTGTACGCTTATTCAATACATATTAGTGTTATGCTCCAATTTCAGTCTCCTTTGTGTGTAAATTTGCAGGTTTGATTAGCAATTTTGTGAGTGTAATTGTTCTATCACTTGGGTTCAATTTCCACACAATAATAAGGCATGCCACAATACTATGGTTTATTCACATTACCAAGTTTCTAACTGATTTGACTTTAAAAGGTGCACCAAACAAAATCCTTCAACTCTGTCTGCTTTTGAGAAAAACTAACAACTGCCCTTAATTAGCACATGGGTTATCCTCAAGAATATTGTTTCACTAATCAAATAATTCTTCAAAGAATCCTTCAATATGATACCAACAATCAAAATAGTTCCAAATCATCCTAGAAAACTTAGCGAATAAGTTCATAATTTTTGCTTAATTTTTAAAGTGATTCCTTTAATCTCAAAGAATATAATTAGTATTACAGATGACCTCTTTACAAAACTCGATGTGTGAACCATCAAAATATTCTAGAATGAGCACCTAGCCCCAATCACTTATTCATGTGCTTTTGAGAAATTGTACCTCAGTGGGTGTCCTTGCAAGTTTCCACCTCCACTGTTGAACAACAACTCCATCAGTGAGTCTTATTCCAGTATGAATATTAACTAGTCTGAATATTAACAAAAAAATGGACAAGAATGGTTGTATTATTCCCTGAAATTCCTAATTAAGTTCTTCAGTTTTCCAAATTCTTTTTTCGATGTGTTAAACCATTCATTTTGAAGAAAACTAACCGTACAACAACATCACAAATCCCAAATTACCCTTAAATCCATAATCATGTGAGGGCCATAACAATCCACTTCATAGCCAATGCAATCCTTTCTACATGAATACTAGTCAGCCCAAGACCTTTCTTTTCTCTACCAATGTTGCAAATGTCCAATATTAGACATGATGCACACACAATGTCTCTCATTTTGAAGCATTCAAAAGCCAAGGTGGTGTTTGTGGATTACCAATTCTCGGAAGTTACAATGGCAGCAATCAGGAACCTTTCTCAGGTGACATAGGAATTACCATTAATTATTGTGATCCATGAACTCGACAAATCTAGAGAATATTCTTTGAATGAAGATCATAAAGATCTTCTTGATTATGAAAAGCTTTTATAAGTGGAGATCCAAATTTTCAGACTCGCTGGCCTGAAGATGAATGGGAAGTTATCTCATTAAATTACACATTAGGAACCACATCTAGTCCTAAAGGTGTTGTGTGCAGTCATAGAGGTGCCTATCTCAATACAATTGGTATTATTTTAGCATGATAAATGAAGTCTAAGCATGTTTACTTGTGGACAACACCCATGTTTCATTGTAACGGTTGGGGATTTCCATGGGGCATAACTGCACATGTCAAGCACTAGTATTTGCTGCAGAAGTGTAAATGCAAAAGACATATTTGATGCCATTGCTAAGCACAAAGTCACCCACTTATGTGCAGTGCCAATAGTTTTAAGTATCATTGCAAATGCACCACCTCGTGAAATAAGACCACTTCCTCACACCGTAGATGCTAAACACACTTGAACTTTTTCACCCTCAAATATGAGTTATGTGCTCAAGTAAATAAAGCACCCCACGATTGAAAATATATGTATAGAAGAGAAGCATGGCACATCAACTAACCGATTCATTCTAAGGAGAGCCCGGGTTTTCAAGATCTCCACTACTTGTCAACTATAAGCTCATGAAGGGATTAATATCTTGCTACGGGGTGTTTTGCATCGGAATCCACACATATTGCTGCATAAGTGATTATGCCTATGCAATCACTAACACAATGGCCATGAACATATATACTTAAAATACTAGACACAACTGCTACCTTTTCATTCTCAAAGATGCACTATACACTCATGTAAAGCAATATAGTAAGGAAAAGAAACACAACACATTGACCAACACCTCAAGTCTAAGGAGACTCCACCATTATTGGTTTTCAAGATATTCACTCCTTATCAACTATAATATATTTGCTTTTGAAAGGGTTCCATAGACATTACTTCGAAAGTAAGCATGCCTAAGCAGTCAATGAAGTTAACATCCAATATTTTACCCATGATAATTTTCACATTCTAGTCATAAGGAACTACACCCTTCACTTGTTAAGTTATAATAGAGCACTCTTCAAAATACCCCACAACTCATGTGAATATCACACTAATTCTTCTTAATGGAATAACATAAATTTTATCAGCAACTTCTATTTCAATACATCTTCTAAAATCTCTCTAGCATTCTCAGGAATAATATCCCAAATTTAAACAGTCCAAATTCCAAATCCAGACTCTGTAAGCATGAAGAACCCAATCCTCCCCAAAAATCTTAAGCCATGGTATATATGTCCAGGCTTTTGAAAGCAACTAAAATGAAACAATATATTTCAATATCACCAAAAGACAATCATCAGTTATCCATCCATTTTAAACACGTTTACCGGCTATATACATAACCAGAAAATAAAGTTGGAAGATTACATGAGCTATGAAAAACTCTTCCCTTCACGGTTAAGTTCATCGCTATCATCCTTGTATATACTATGAATAGGCCATCCTTGTATATACTATGAATAGGCATGGTTGTTACTTTGACAAATAAAAAAACTAGCACATAAAAATAGGCTTACCCCAAGTCCATAGGCATACAAGACTAAAGCTTGGAATCGTTTACTTGATTCATAGTATTGATATAAGTCAAGTTTCATTGATATAAAGTCCACCAATTCCTCTTAACAATATTACAAACTTTTTTAAAGTAGAAAACAAAATGACGTAGTCTGCTGTCCAACTCTGCTCCACGATTTCACGAACTCTTCTGTTATATTCCCGCTTATTTTCACTGAACATTTGGGCAAAATTTGCATTTGCTGGAGAGTTGGGATTTCGATCACAAAGTAAGGACTGCAAAAATAGCTCAGTTATAGATGCAATATTCTTAACACAATTACAGAAAGTACAACAAAGAATTGCATACAAATTCTAGACTACAACCAAAATATCCCAAATTAATATAAGATTCGCTGGCAGCATATACATTACATAAAGGTTTAAGAAACCAATATGGGTGGTCAAGACACATGAACAATTGACACCTCAAAAAGGCCAGAATTTATGAAGGTTTGCTATTAAAAAAATTAATAATCAAGACATCAAAATAAAAGCCCCATTGAGACCAATGACCACATTAAATTTCCTGACAGGGAACTAAGGTTGGCATTCCTAACCCCATTGCCATATTTTGGTCAATCTATGGGTATAGATATAATTTCATTTCATTTCTTGGCCGTTAAATTCGAGGCAAAAAAACATCAATGAGATGCTAGGGTACCCAATATGTAATATTTTTGTTTATGTAATATTTCTGTTCCTTGAAGTAGTGGCCACTTAATTATACCAAGGCCAGACATGGCAGTTAAGTGATGTTTAGCTGTTTACCTGAATAGACGTGAGAATAGCAGCGACATCATAGATTGGGCTCCATTGATTTTGTAAAATATCCAAACAAATGCTTCCATCATTATAAACTACAGAAAGAAGAAATAACCTTTCATGTGAGCATTAGAAATTTTGAAAAATTCAATTTCCACACATTCAATATTTTTTCTTACAAAAAGCATCATTATTGCAAATTTGTAATGGCCTCCATATCACAGTCAAATTGGCAAGAATATTAGGGAAACATGCTAAATGAATATGAACAGTCCAAAAGGAACTAGCTCATAATCCTTTTATCACTAGCATAATTAATTCTAAATGTCTGTCACAAGCAATGATGCAAAAAAGACATAAAATAAACATGAAAGTGAATACATCTTTTCCCAGTAACAAATCTAGATCACACACTCCTACTTTACAAAAAGTAAATATATTCACTGAAACAGTATAAATTTTGAAAATTTATATTAGTGCTATTTGACTGAGTCAACTCGACTAAAGCAAGTAGGACCAGTTTTTTAGCAGAACCAGTCAGAACTAGAGGTTGACTCAAGCATTGACCTGGTATGATTTGGCCAAGTTACAAAAATTGGCCACTCAGCCAAGTCAAACATGACACCCAAGTCTGATAGGGGATTCTGCTGGGATTGATATAGCCACCTACCCATGGGCCAAATCAGTCAAAAATACTGAAAAAAGGTAAAAAAAAACACCGTAAAAACACAAAACCACCAAAACACTAAACCTAGCTTATAAATTTAACCCACTTCTCCATTTTACCTCACACACTTCTCATTGCTAGCATTCACCATATGCTCAAACAAGCTTGGAGCTGATTTGCAGATCAACTGTGGCTGATCCCAATAGGGAATTGATTTGCATTTGTTTCCTACCATTTGCTGGTGAAATTGAAGGAGATCCTAGGGATCCAAGGAAGGACCCTGCATGAAACCATTCCACCTCTGTGTTTACATAGGAAAGTTGCATATTTATGGAAATGTTATTGGGTGCTCAATGGTGCCAACTGATTTAAAACATAAAATGGTAGCGGTTGTTGAATCCATTCACAAATAATGGGAAAACTTTACATTCCCAAACCCAATCAAGTCAAACTAATGAGTCGGACTTCAGATTTATCCTTCAAATTAAATGATTCACAACCAGTAGGACCTAAAAGTTAACTATAGGTATCTCAACATTTACTTATTACATATTATTACAGCATTATGATTTTCGACTCTAGAGGCCACTTAAGGCCTCTATGTTTACGTATTTTGTCTCATAAGTTTAATTATGTATATCAGAACTTATATTTTATGCATCTCAATATGCTGTTGCCTATTTGAACCCTTTA
>LPNX010037281.1:0-10160 GCA_001517045.1 Pseudotsuga menziesii | reverse complement strand
AAAATTCACAGGGATCAAAAATGCTTTCCACAAAACTGGTAGAGACAGAACTTCTTTTGGACGAGGCTAACAGCAATGCAAGTTTAAATTGAAAAGTACACCTATTTAACTTTCCCTTTTGGACTTCCGCACAGAATATCAAACAGAATAGCATATAGCCTTTGGTAAAACAGAGAGCTAGGAGCCAAGCTATACAATTGAAATTCAGAACTCCAAAAAGGACGAAGATATCTTACTGTTTGGATGAAATATACTAGAAACAAAACATACTGTCGGTGGCTTATTTGGATAGTCCTTCGTAAACTGAAGAGTCAACTTAAATGTACCTGCAAAAAAACCAACACTAGAGATGAAAAAACATAAAAATACTCTGTTCAAACACAACGTTTTACTTTATCATATAAACCATCATCCAACTCACTACATAACACATTTTCAAATACTGTTACTTCATCCAAGATTCAATTTCAAGGTATCTAAGTTGAAGTTGATATAGATGACCAATCTAGAACAACCAAAACTACACAACTTGACAAAACATCAAGTTATTCAACATTACTCAACACCAACATATCATGTGGAGAAATTTTAAAATTGGATTGACAATATAGGAAAAATATAGGAAATCTTCTACGGCCTACTTTGATAGGCCATGAAAATTTCAACTTGGATTGACATTCAAAATTAAGGAAAAATATAGGAAATCTTCTACAGCCTAGTTTGACAGGAGAAAAGCAGCCAGTCTGTAGAGGTTAATCTTTCAGACTACTCAATGTAAACAAACAAAATGAGGTATAACTTTATAGAGTTAAACTTAGTAAACTTTTTGGGAGCTAATCTCAAGAATACTAAAATATTTTATAAACCATCCCAGGTGTTAGCATTAAAATCTATACAGCTTTGATCTATGTCCCGCAACTTGCTGGCCTAAAAATATTCTATTTTATCTGGGGCTACTGTGTACAAGGAAATGAAATTAACTTAATATAGCAAATTTCTCTTGAAACTGTCATTACAACTTTCATATAAACAGACATGCTTAAATTTTAAGTAGCCCCAGACTTATTTAAGATCCCATGACAAAATTTAAGCAATTTTCTGTTGCAAAATAAAATGTCTTTACAAAGCCACTCTTACTTTTGTGCAGTGAAAAAACTTCAAGCTATTCTAGTAGGTTAAGTGAATTTCAAATGACTAACACTCATGTTTTCTTTTTTTTCTTAGCTGCTTTAAGGAGTTTGAAGTAAAAATATTTGGTATATTTGATAAAACATATTACATGAGACCTTGGAACATCTCCTAAGAGTGTTACTCATAAAGTCTTAACAGAAGTTCCTATTGGCAATCTTTTATCATGTTTTTCTTGATCATTGCTTCAATCAAGTGGCTAAGATTTCATTGGTTTTAAGTTTTAACACCTCTAACTCTTGTTCAGACTCTTCTTGTTATAATTGATTTGATATTTGAACATCAAGTCTTGTAAATTACCCCCATCTTTGAACCCTGGACATGTGGAATCAGCATACTCCAAAGAAGAATTATTTATCAATCAAAAACCAAACCACCAGTTATCATTATCTACACGCATAAATCGATTTTAAACTGCTACATTGTATTTACACTGGATTATACCTTTTAGTCCCATTGACATACATTTGTGGTCATTTGTTGAACATTAATAAAATTATCTTATCTTATAACTTCTAATTTTTTTTACTGAATTCCCCTTACTACCAGGATGTTTTTCTTTGTCATTATTAACATTCCATGTGATAAGACATCTGATTGTGGTGATAAATGCCAATGGTAATTCAAAAACTAGTTCACTGGTGGGCATTTGACTACAATGTTAGAAACAACAGTGAAGCCGCTTGAGCTATCCCAAGTCACTGTCTCAAGTGACCCATATGTTTAATAGAGTAATAGAATGGAGGCTTTCGTATTTTAACAAGTTGTCCTTAATGTTTTCTTATTTACAGTGTAGCCAATATATCCACCTATGTGTTTCAAGTGAGAGAATCAATCTTTAGGGAAGCAAGAGGTCGAATAATAATTAAAGTGTTGCTCCTCTGTTGTTTCCAACATTAGAGTAAAGACATGCCAAGCAGGCTTGGCTCAAGTCTCTGATTACATCACCACAACCAGAGGTCTCAGCACAACCTATCACAGAGAACAGAGATAATGACAAAAATATGCAACCCAGTAGCTAGAGGGGTGGATAAAACATATCAACCAGGCATGTATGACAGGGTAATGTTAAAAGATAAGACATCCTAGTATGATACATGTTCTGTAGATAATGATTGCAGGCTGTTTTATATTCCATGTGTCAATGGATCTAAGAATGGTGGGTGGGAAGGTGGAATAGAGTTTTGTGTCTATTCAAGTATCCCCACCACCATGAGGCTCAAGTATTCAAAGTTTGAAGGGAGAGGCTGTAAGAAGTATGGGAACTAAGTAGCAAATCTGGAGGCTGTGAAGACAAGAAGAATGAATTAGTAGGTGAAAAGTATAAAATAATCAGATAATATGAAGCGTGTGTATGGGAAACAAGAAAGAATATACAACCTTGTTACTAGGGAAAATACAATAGGACATCAATCTAGCATGTCTTCTTGGTAATATTAAAGTATAAAATACCCTAGTCTGATACATGTTTTGTACATTATAATTGCAGGCTGTTTGGTTTTCAATTGATATGCATAGTTCTACTATGGACACACAGACTTCATGTGTCCAAGGTTCAAAGATTGGATGGGAGGAGTTGGAATCATTGCATTTGTGATTGTTTATCTAGTAAGTCTAACCTACCTTAACGACACAAAACCAAACCCAACAAAATAATAAAGTATAAACATACCTACAGATTGGAGTTTGCAAGAGCCAAAATTCTAGAGCCTGGCAACCTATGAAAAACCTTAGCAAGAGCCTTGCAACTCCATAATAACTTTTGAAACCAAATTCTCTGAGATTGAAACCCTATTAAGCTTTGAAACTTGATTATGTGGACAAAATTGGTCCCATTCTACCCCGCTGTCAAGATTTTTGGATGAATTTCTCTAAAAAAATATCCATAAGGAAAAACCAGGGGCGATTTACACTAGATTTTAGATTAACAATAAAAAAATTGGGCAAAATTTCTATCGGTGACTTCCATGGCCAGAAATTGGGGACGAATGTGGGAAAATATTAGTATTTTCGTGGGCTAAAATTCATTTTCCATTTTTTCCCTCTTTCTGGATGAAGGCGATTTAACTTGGGCCAGCTATATATAAAATAAATAGCTTGAGAATAGAATTTTGCAGTGAAAACAACTTATCTAGGGCCATGAACATAGTGGCTTGCTTTGATTCAAATGCTTTCTGCAATCGAAGTCAACACATATATTCACATAGCCACAATTGTTAACTGTAATCAACAATATACCTTTCTCAATATTTGTTTGCTTGCATTAAATTAAGGATGACTTATAAACAAGATGAGATAACGCCTGAGCTACCAAAATTGCAGAGGAGCTCTGTGCTAGGCGATTGTGAGTTTCCTGAAGCTCCTCTTGGTAAGTAGTGAATTCAAGCTATTGTTGGCGAGCATTATCAGCTAGCTGTTGTACTGATAACCTACAGTTTAATAATTTTATCTATAACTCAAAATCAAATTACGTAATACATCTAAAATACAGACATCTTTAACTCATTTTTCAGTCATTAATGACAACAAAGTCCCACAAAACAGCCATAACACACAAAATCAAATGTGCAAGTCCTCCATCTACTACAAGAACTCTAGTATTAGATTACTGGATTCAAAACATATATGATATTTTGTATTTATTTAGCTTTCATTGATATGAAAAATATTAATTTATGTTTTCCATATTTGATATAAACATATAAACTATTTGACCTGCAAAGAAAAAAGAGACTTGCAAGTGCCTAGACATAAAATCTCACCTACTTTGTTCAAACGCTTCAACCTGAATTTGGGTAAGAGTATCAAGGCCTTCCAAAGCAAGACTTTGGCCATCTAGTAACTGTTTCTGTTGACCCAATGACAAAGTCACTACATTACCAATATCATCCATTTTAGTTTGAAGGTTGTCTAACTGAGATGACATAGTGCCACCCACTTCAATGATTTGCTGTTGAGTCTGTGAAGTTAACGTTTGAAGGAACCCTATGTCTTCTCCTAATCTTATGTAAGAATTTTGGAGATCAGCCATACTAGTGTCCAAGGTCTTCTACATGTCAAACTGCTATTCCTGTAACTTGGACTGAGTGTCAATTATCTGATGAGATTGATAAAAAATGGCATTAGACTGATCTAGAACATTTGTGATTTTATCTTCCACAACCTTTGATTATTGAGCCATCAGTTCTGCTTGAGATTCAATAGAGTCTAGGGAATTATGGATTTCATTTGAGTGCTCCAGCAGCGAATCTGATTGCTCCTCTATTTTATCCAATTTTTCCACTACCCAATGAGTGGATGACTTCAACTCATTCACAATCCTTTCTGTATCTTGCTTAAATGCATGGCTCTTGCACACATCAGTCTAAATGCTAAGCATCAATAACTGGGATAGATAGCAAGACAAAAAAGTTGATCTAGAAAAAAATCTCGACACGAGTACAACCAGACCCACAAAGCTCACAGGCATGTTACTATCGGACTGAGGGAGAAATCTATCACAATTGGAGAGTATGGTTACTTAAATTATAATTGATACACAAATGTTAAACATTGTCCACCTTTTAAAGAATAATGAGAAAACTCATACTATAGAAAAAACAAAACATAAATATGTACAGCTACTGAATGTAATGAATACTCAACTACAAATGATTGCACATAGCATTTGCGTCAATGAAGAAATCCAGGTACACTTTGTGGGCAGAATCATCTAATCCCTTGAGACAATTGACGATAAGAATTGAAGTGGGACATTGTGGAAGTGGGCGTCTGCCAGTTTCTCTCTGAAAGCAGTCAGTCATATACCATGCTAATCTTGACTTCTTCTCCTCATCATGCATAATATGTTTGCAAATGGAAAATAATTGATTCTAATCCTTCTGCCAACATGAAATGGACAATGACACTTTATCCTTCTCGGCTAGTTTATTCATTACATTCTCCACCAATGTCTTGCCCTTGATATTGTCGAGTACCTCTATGTCAAACTCAGTACCATATGGATGTTCATATTGATATTGATATGTTCTCTTACTTTCTAAGTCATCATCATCATCGTAGTCTGATGAAAAGAACCATCCCCATGAATGAGAAATGTAAAATATTGAACACATCAATATGATCAATATCAATAGATGCAAGTTGATTCTTTGCCAACTCCTTTCCATTGTACTAAATGGGTTCAATTAGCTGAAAGGCCAGAGGAAGAGGAAAGGATAGGCAATCCTTATAATATTTTCTTTGATCATTTGACAGTTTTGCTATTGAAATTCTCCTACTCAGAAAGCCTGCAGGGTGGCATTTTAATAGGTTTGCCTCTGCATTGTAGAGTTTATCAATATTTTGCTTGTTGGGCAAGTAAATATTGATTTTTTTTATGTCGTTTTGCGAAAATATGAACAGTCGCATTCGTTAAGATGTTTTATTCCCCTTTTTCACATTAAAAAACTCGAATGCTTTCATCTTCACCCTCAATCTATGGGGACTAAGTAAAACTACTGTAACTATTTGGTCCCCTTCTAATGCCTTCTTTAAAGGGAGTCTTTTTAAATCCTTAAAGGCAGTTGCACCCACCTGAAACCTCAATTGTGAGGCTTTCTTGTCCTTTTATTTCCCAATACTGTTGTCATCATAATTTCCTGGCTTCTCTCCTCGCACAGAACACTTGCATTTCACCAACAGCATTACCAATCGTATAATATACTGCTAAGACAAATCTTCCTCAAGCTCAGAATCGATAGTATCATATAGATAATACTCTGGAACAGAAGAATCTGGGTCTCGATCACTCAGCTCTTACTCCCTATCACGATCACAATACCCTGACTCTTCATCTCGATCTTGAAAATAAGCATCTCGGTCACGAAGGTAAGACTCTAGCTCTCGAATGGGCCTACCTTAACGGCATGAAACCAAACCCAACAAAATAATAAAGTATAAACATACCTACAGATTGGAGTTTGCAAGAGTCGAAATTCTAGAGCCTGGAAACCTACGAAAAACCTTAGCAAGAGCCTTGCAACTCCATAATAACCTTTGAAACCAAATTCTCCGATATTGAAACCCTATTAAGCTTTGAAACTTCATTATGTGGACAAAATTGGTCCCATTCTACCTCACTGTCAGGATTTTTGGACGAATTTCTCTAAAAAAATCTCCATAAGGAAAAACCAGAGGCGATTTACACTAGATTTTAGATTAACAATAAAAAAATTGGGCGAAATTTCTATCCGTGACTTCCATGGCCAGAAATCGGGGGCGAATGTGGGCAAATATCAGTATTTTCGTGGGCTAAAATTCATTTTCCAGTTTTCCCTCTTTCTGGATGAAGGCGATTTAACTTGGGCCAGCTATATATAAAATAAATAATGGGATAATTTATTAAATAAAATAAAAACATTTTAATTTAAAAATTTGCCCACCTTTTTTTGGGTAACCCTTAAAATTCCCCATTGGGCTAAAATTCGCCCTTAAAATCATTCATGCTAAGCATAGCATTGATGTATATCAAAGCTAAGTGTTTATACCTTAAAGCATGGAGGGATACTGCATGAGTTAAATTAGGGAATTGTAATTTTTCCTAATCAAGGGGGATGTTGTTTCCATTGTAATATTTAAACTACTTTGACCCCTCTCATTTATGAGCAAGAACGCGTGGGTAACCTACTGACTTAAGAGATATCTTTGGAGATTTTGGTGGGGTATTTTAGGGTACATGTTAGATCTTTCCAAAACCGATCCCTTCAAAGGAGGATGGGTGTAACGGCAATGAGGACTGACAATAAATGTTTCTTTGTGAAAGGGGATCTATAAAAAATCCCAACTGGGAAGTAAATTGGGGGAAGAGGAGTAGGAGGAAATGAAAGGAAGAGAGGGACTGCGCATGGACCTAGCAAGAGTTTTGTTTGATTGCAGAACTAGAACCCCTACATCTGTGAGTTGTGCATTCATGATTCGCTGAGGGAAAGTTGTGAATAGAAGGACGTTGCAAGGGTTCACCTCTCCCTTTTTTTTGTCCACTGCAAGTTCGTCTATTGAGGCATCAAGTTTTCGATCTGTTGGTTGTGAGAGCCCCCATGATTTGTTTCAAAGATCCCCAGGTATTTTTCTGAAAATTATAGATGTATGCCTTCGGTTTTTCCAGATTCAATAATAGCATGCTATCTTAGATTCAAGTGAATGTTATTTGTTTTTGGAACCTGTGTGTAACAAAAATTTTCAGAAAGTAAATGTTGACTTCCTTACAGGGATGATTTTAAGGAGCCATACTTATTTAAAAGTGTATAAATGTTGGTGAATATTACCAATTCTTAAAACATCAACTATAAAATGATTGGCAATATTTTTCAAAAAATATTTTAATTTCCAAGGATTTTATATCGTTTATATAATAATTTGGTGATTTTTACGGTGAAAAAAGTTTACCCCATCAAAATTGGGCGAAACAGGGCTTCAAAAAATATAAAATGGTGAATCGTTTTTGGGAGAAAAACCTGGAAAAATAACCCATAGGGATAAAATTTGCCACTAAAATTATCCCTGCTTCCTTATCAAAAGTTGATGAATTAACTTGTGAATGATGAATGCCATTAGCGTACAAAAATATATGCTTAGCGTACAAAAATATATGCTAAGTAAAGGTAGGACTTGAATTTCAGAATTGTTAGGAAGAGAAGTCAAGTTAGTACAATATAGCACTGTTATAATGTACCCTTTACATATAATCATTAGTGTGCAGAAAATTGAGTTATGCACATAAATACTATTGAGCTATCTATACATTTTTATGAGAAAATGAAAACATTCCTTACATTATTTCTTCAAGAAAAGGAAAAAGAAAAACTAGACTACTTATGAACTTGGACCACAATACAGCTAAGGTAAATAGCATGATGTGTTGTGCCTAATATTTCTGGTCATGCAGAAGGAGTACACCTATATGAAGGCTCCCATTTTGATGAACTGGGATAGTTGTAAGACATTACATAAGTAGTTGAGGTATGAAATTATGATAACAGTTTACTTTGGATTACTGATGTTATTGAAATTTCCATGTCCCTAGCATTGCCACTAATGAATGTGGCATAAAGTTGGAATATCCCTAGTAATTATCCAAATAATAGATGAGTTAGGATGTCTAAAGATATTGATATTGAAAATAAGTGAGTTGATGAATGTTGTATAATGTTATATGCTAACATTGCAAGCTATGCTAGCTATTAGTCGGAGTGGTCTATTAGAAAAATATTTGCTTCCGTAAATAATGAGGTTAAGTATGGGTGATGTTTTACTTGTTATAATCGTCTAATCTTGAGGTTTTATAACTAGGGATTAACTGTGGATGATATTGTTTACATACTGACATTTCATGATTCACCAAGATTATGACCATTGCTACAATCGACATACATTATTGTATATAAATCCGCCTGCATATGTAAGTTGCGCTCAATTACTCAGAAATGAGTAAGGAGTAATGTTTTTAGATGACTTACAAGGTTATATAACTCATGAATGATGATTAAATGATTAATTAAATTCTAGGTTATCAATAGATTCTTTGACTAACCCTATAGCCAATTCATGAATCCAGACAATGACAGTAAGTCATGCTAAGCACCAAGGAGTGTGCGTTACAAATAGTCAAAGTTAAAAAATTTATACTAAATACAAACAAGGAAAAATTGAATGCTAGAGGAGCATAATGGTGTTAGGCAAGTTATTGCCGTGTGACCACATTGGTGTTAGGCATATGTGTTGCAGGAGCACAATGGTGTTAGGCAGGCGATTTTTGTGTGAGCACATTAGTGTTAGGAATATGATGTGGCAAGTATTAGAACTAGGCAAGAAAAAAAAACTAGACATCTAGCAGACAAGATTGCTGTTTGATGTCACTGAGGAGAAAACTTTTAACTAGTAGTTAAAAGGCAGAGTAACCTACGAAATTATTGTAAGTCCACACGATAATTGGTAAAAGGACTCTAGGAGAGTTTGAAAGACAACAAAAAGGAAAGATGTGTTAACAAAATTTCCAATTCATTAGACAGTTACATGTCTTAATGTGTAAATATGAAAGAAAGGTGAGCGACTAGTTATGTATTACGATATAGTTAAAAGGCTAGAAGATGACTCCATAATTTGCAAAGATGATGCTCCAAAAGGGCCCGTTGTTTTGTTTTAAGTTAAATTATGGAAATTTTGACTTATGTGAATGAATGAATTATGGGGTAGACTCGGTTTTGTTATAGGAAACTACAGGTTTTGAATAAATTGTGATTTGCAAAAATGAGTGAGGAAAAAGGAGATCAGAACAGAAAGACGAAAACAAGAAAGGAAGACAAGATAGAAGAAGGAAATTAGTTGAAAGACAGGAACACCGAGGATGGTGTTATCTTTAAGGGGGGAAGGATGTAATATCCCTCTTACATACACTCACTGATTTGTAAATTTGGAATATTCGAATGTAATTGTTTTTCTGGTGAGGAGCTCAAGGCCAAGGCCCTACCAGAAAAATACCTTGAAATTTATAAAATTCAACTTACTAAGTTGTATACTTAGGAGAGTTAGGACGTCAATGCAACTTAATGATGGGAAACAAAAAGAATAAAAGAATAACCAGTTAGAAGAAAAGACGAATGGTTACAGAACTGTTACCTTGATGCCATGGTATCGCATACACCCTTGAGTAGGGAGGTTCTAAGGGTAAGTTTTGGGACCCGACTTCACCATATTTATGCTAACTAAGAGACGTTAGTGATAGGGTATATTTTCAAACACTTTTGACCTCGACTTAAAGGGGCAACAAGATAAGAATGAATTTTATTAAAGGGCATCATGACATCATAGAGAGGAAGGTATCGTCATCAATATAGCTCGATTTAATGATGATGTACCAGTTACGTGGACTAATATATGGTGACATATATTAAATACCTTAATTAAATTATGACATTATATATATATATATATAT